>DWMA01000281.1:0-12381 GCA_018252035.1 Urbanus sp. 3 SS-2014
GGGTGCTGAGCCGTCGCGCGGACTCGGAGAGGCTATTTTTCCCGGAGTTTCGCCGTCGGCGACCGGGGTCACCGGGGGAGTCGCCGGGGGTGCGGGAGGCGTAGTCGTGGGCGGCGGAGCCGTCATGGGCGGTGACGATGCTAGCGGAGGAACCGGCGTAGCCGGAGCTGGACTCGCCGCTGGAGTAATTTGAGGTGCTGGAGACGCCCCGGCGGCTTTCTCCGGGGTTTCCACGCTTCCGTCTGCCGATGGGACGCGGACGTCGCAGGGCGGGCCGGGGGCCTGCGGCGCGGGCTCGGAGCCGAGCGGCGTCCGGCCGACGCTCGCGGCTGCGGCTATTAAAGGTTCCGGAGCGGGACTTTCTAGTCGTCTACGTTTCGCGTCCGCTTCGGCCGGTTCGAACGGACATCGCCGCCGTGGCGACAGTCTGTCGGGGTCTTCCCTCGAGACGCCGAGGTCTAACGGTTGCGTTTGGCACGGGGATGTATTCGTGGAGTCACCGTGCGCACGTAGAGGCGGACGGGGTTCCGGGGTGCGAGAGTGCGCGACCGGAGGTGGCCGCGTTCTCGGTGCCGGAGAATACGCAGACGGCGGCGGATAAGGTACGGGGGGAGGTTCAGCCTTAGAGAGTTGTAGTGGCGGTTCCACGGCCACAGCGTAATGTGCGGGGCTTGGGGCACTTCCCGGCTTGCCGTATATGTGTGGCGGCGCCGGGCTGGACACTTTTGGTTTCGCTGGCGTCGCTTGGTAAAACGCGGCCGGCGAACGTTGGGGCGGCGGTTGATACAACCGTCGGTTCTTATCTTGAGCGGGAAGCGCCGCATGCGGCGAGGTTTGTAACGCCGGATGCGGATGGGGAGGGGCGTGCGGCGATAGGCCGGTCCGGTACGGCCGCGAGGGAAGGTAATGCGAGGACGGTTCGCTCCGTGGCTTGCTAGGATACGGATGCTTCTGTTCTAAATGGATCTGTTTGGCATCGTGTTTAACTATCACAGAATTCTTTTCGGGGACGAGAGGAGGCGGAGCGGGGAGGTGTTGATCCTTGAGCTTATCGTAACGGTATGGGGGATAATTGTAGTTAGCGAAATTGGGTTCGCCCTTGGGGAGACCGGGATGTGTTGGAGGTTTATCGGGTTTGGAGTGGGGATGTCGGGGGGGATGCTGCGAGTGCGGTGCATGCGGCCCGTAGTCTGGCTGCGACAGGCGGTCGGGCGGGTGCGCCGGCGGGGAGTAGTACGCGCGATCGGGCGCTCGTAACCGGTCGTGTTCTGCTCCCGCTGAGCCCCGGTTCGGCGCCAGACTATTGAGCAGCGACCACGACATACTGCGCTCACGCTAGAAAAGAAATGATAAAAAGTTAGCGATAAGGCGACGAGTCCAACTATAAAAGGAGATTTTTCAGACTTCAATAAAATATACTTTCAATCATGTCACTTAAACATAAAAAGTATTTTGTAGTGTGTCTGTATAAGAAAAAGGAGGCAATAAACAATTAATAAATTTATTATAGATGTGTAATATACTACAATTTCTGTAGCAAAGTAACTTATCTGTTCCGGTCTAAGAGCGATACATACTGACACACTAAGCTCTAAAAATAGGTCAGAAATAACACCAACACATTTGCGACTCGCTTCAGTTCTATACCTAATGATAAAGATATTTTTTTAGATATCCAGAAGGTGACAATAACTACTTACTTTTAAGTGGAATGTATGCTCTTTTTCTACTTCCATATCATAATAAAAATATATATGACTTGAAAGTTTAAGACCTCAAATTACTAAATAAATTCAAACCTTTTGGTTAGCTACCCTGAAAGATTCTTCAAAATGCCTTGACACTAGTTTGGAGGCGGCATTCTCCTGATCTCTCCTTTCCTTCTCTTCTCGTTCTTGTTTTTCCCTCTCGCGTTCTCTCTCCCTCTCCCTTTCCCTTTCTATCCGTTCTCTCTCCTTTTCCTTTTGTTGCTTTTCCAATAATTCCCGTTGCTCCTGTTCCCTCCTCTCCCTGTAACAAGAAAATATGACTATAAGTAAAAGGGAAAATTATTGGTATCAGGCATTTACACTTGATTCAAGAAATAATGATAACAATAATATTTATTAGTTAATTGATATATGTTGGTATGTAAAATCATAATAATATCCTTATCCATCTTACTTATAATAATTAAGTCGTAATATCAAGATAGGTGTCCCGTTCAACAGAATTTTACTGCATTATATGTAACATATTAATAATAATATTATTAAATAGACATTACAACAAACAAAATGTGTAAGTTTCGTCGGCGTGACTACGCCAACGCTAAAACATCTCTCACGGAAATTATTTCCAATTTAATAAGAATTTCTAACACAAACCTGCTTATCGTAAATCCGTTATACATTTATTATCGCGTTTAATTCAACAGCCTTATCATTTAAATAATCTCTTCCGTTTCACTTTTATCAGCAATAACCAAACAATAACTATTGTAAAGGCATGACAAATTGTTGACATTCGCGATTAGTGATGCAAATAACATAGTGAAACGAATCGATTCGATCGATCGAATAAGAATCGAATTCCAAATGCGTGGAGAACAGGCATGCATAAAAAATAAAACCGGTTTTATTGAATTTACGATATAGGTAAGTGCAAAGGTAAATAAAAGTTAAATAACAAAATCTTGTGCAATAATGGCGATGTGGTTTATGAGTTTACAAATTAGATGCATTGAGCAACAAATAAATAAAATTGACGTGCCTGTTTGTAATGACAAAAATAACAACATTTTCCTGATGTAGGTCTGTTTGTTTCAGGTCATGTTCTAAACGGCTGTACTGATTTTGACAGGTCTTTGATTGGAAGACAGCTAGATAGGCGTCGTTGCGGGTAGAGCCGGGTATCACTTATGTTTGAATATTTATGGCTTTTTACTTCAACGCGGGTAAACCGCAGAGATCAGGTAGTTTTTAAATAAAAGTGTTAAACGGAATCAACATAAATCAATATAAAGAAACAGGGTAATGTATTGTCTCTTGAGAATAGTAGGCTAGTAATACCAGTGGAGCTGACATTTCAAGGTCACCGTATTACAGATTGCAACTGATTATTATGCTGTCTGCGCTGACAGGATAACAAACAACACGACCTTTATTTGTAAAATAATGCATCCTTTGCTGCCAAGTACAGAGTAGGTCATATTAAAATATCCTAATTCATCGTGATTTAGACACAAATAACATTATTATATTTATAACCGAATCTAATTTCGTTTACCAATAAATAATTAGATATATTGAGTAATGACAAACAGCAACCACGGCTAAGACTAAAAAAAAACTTCTGAAATCACAAATTTTTCAACGTTCCAAAATAAATTTCTGCGTGTATATTATGTAACCATATCCAAACGAGGGTTTCAAAACATCGATTTTTTCTTATTGCATAAAATAATTGGAAAACACTTTTGCCGCTAGATGACGCTATGTGTTATCGAAAATCTTTTAATAGGTGATTTTCATAACAATCCAGATTGGGGGAAAATTATAACACAATTTAACGCATGTTTTAATTAAAATAAGCGCTATCGTTTTCGTAGAATTTCATATATTTTATATTTGCGGTACCTACCTAAGTGTAGCAATTTATATTTTGGATAACTGTGTTAATACTTTGTTAATAGCGGTTAAATTTCAAAATTATTTGTACATGTAAAAGTATACTTTTTATTACTGCTCCCAATATTAAATTTGCTTTATTTATATATATTGATATAGTATCAATTATTTACTCAGAATACGACTAGGTGTACCATAAAATGGAAATCAGACTTCCTTAATTTCATACTATTACTATCTGATAAAGTTATCGCGATAATAAATGAACACAAAGGTTAAATTTAGATTTTAAGTTCCGACCAATAATTAATGGAAATTAAATAAGTAAATCCAAACGGTTAAGTTCTAAGTCGTAAAAGGATAAAAATACAGCTAGAAATAAATCCTTCATAATGGAGCTATTGTGCTAAGAATAGATTTTATTGAAATTCATAAATAATTGTTTTTATACAATAACTTCACAAAAAGCTATTAATAATATATAGATAGAACATTACTTGTAACGATCGTGAAATAGTACAATAACAATCCTTTGTTCCCCGTACCCATTGTTAAACGCTTTAAAGAATTTTAATGTCTTATTGAGTTCATTCTGAACGGTTTCAAGGTCTAGTGTAGATTTGTTCATTGAAAAGTGTTGTAGTAGATGTTTTATTAATTCTGCCGTTAAGCTTATTTCCTAACTCCTGTGTAATTAATTACCTGATTTAGATAGTTGTGCATTTTTTTACCGATATTTCTCTGCTACTGTTAATTTCCTTTTCTAGGCATAATTAATTTGTAATGTTATCTTAATACAACATACATGTTTACATGCACACGGTATACTGCTAATAATATATGGTACATATTTAATGTTTTGTGGTAGTTAAATAATGTTGTATTAGCAGTCGTATCATAAGCAAATAAACGAAATAAATGTAGCTATTAAACTCTTAATTTAAAACTTGATAAATTATCCATACAGTTACCTATATTCCAATACTCGCAAATTTCAGTAGAGATCTGTTGTTTTAAGGCACTTCGATCTATATTAAGTTACCTACATTTAAAAATAATTTCCTTTCAACGTGTATCACTGCTTCCCATAAACTAGTGATAATTGTTACACAAATCGTGGCCCATATTTCCTCCGGAAACACATTGTCGCTTTTTAATATCTGAATTCCAAGTAAGTACCTATAGTTCCATGCCTATAATACATTTCCCATAGAATAAACATTTAACTTTTCACCTAAATGTCAGCAAAGGCTCCATTGATACCTACCACTAGTAATAAATGAATGGCTCCGATTATGTGGATTAATTAAGATTTGAAGAAGTGAACTATAACGATAAAAGCCAGGTATTCGATTGGTGTATTGTTAATTATTGCAATTGTTATTTCACTAATTACGAGAAGTCGATTAAGGGTAGAAATTCAACCATAAGTAGTCATTAATTTGCACTTTCTTGGTATCACAAAATAAGAAATACAAAAATGCTCTGTCTTAAACTATTTCATTATTATAGTGAAATTGTGTGAACTAAGTATAGGTAGATATGAGTATAGGTACTTATTTCGTATAGTATTCTGATCATTATCTTATCGATATTGTATGATGATAAATAATAATAATAAAGTACTGAACTAATTCCAAAGAGATCTTTTTCCTGTATTATAATGGAATACCTGGAAAAATAAACCCAAAATGGTACCTACCACGGAGGAAAAACAGGAGACAAAGCCGCACTATGGTCATCGATAAAAAAATAGCAATCCTTAATATATTCTCAGTAAATAAATTTAAGGCAAATATATAACTAAATTACTTACGCATAGAAAACACGCCTATTTATCATTTGGTGACTAACTCATTCATTGAACTTCACAAATAATAGCAATGAGAACATTGACCGCAACGTATTAATTTCGCAGTCACCGCATATCGGTATGTCGCAATATTAAATACCCTACATACCTACAATGATAGTATTACAAAGGTAAGTGAAATTTTATCCGTTGTTTATGCTAGAGTAATGCTGTATCGGTAAGTTATTTGTTGGCTACTTTTATACGACGGGTTACGGGATATCGTTTTGTAGAGCGTTACGTACTAGATTCTATTCTATTTTAATTTAGAGTTTAGGAAGCGCATTTTATGCTAACTGTGATTTTTCTTAGTCCTTACATATTATTTATGGTAATGTGGATCTGGATAGTTATGGTAAAATTACGTCAGATGAGCATAATCGCGATTAGCCGTCAGATTAAGAATTGAAAGGCTACGTAGTTTTTCTTAGCAATTACCTACATATTTATATTCTGTACGTGAAGCGAAAACCTCCGATCCCTTTTTTGAAGAGTGTAAGATTAATACATTAAAGTAATAAAGAGAACAACGAGGGAAGAATTATCTTCCGTCATTATAAGTAGGTACGTAGGTATATTAATACGTACTTATAATGTAATAACAACTGTTACATTTAATTAAACAAAATAAACCATTTATTGTTTAAATTACGGATAATAGCACTGACAATGTACAACACATGTAACAAATAAGTTGGATATAGAGTAAACTATACGACGATTCCACCTCGTCGACTTCGTTCAATCGTTTATGAAACAGATACAAAAGTAAGATGGTTAACGTGCCCGTATTGAAATATATTCGTATCTATCAATGAATGTGTTACTTTACGACATAAAAAGGAAAATATTAATACTATAAAGAAAAGCTATAAAAAATTTCAAAATCCACCACCAGTTCGGAAAGTGTTTAGTTATGGAGAAGAAGCGAAAAAATGCAGTGCCAAACATTGAGGGGGGTGCCAATAATAGTATTGTTTACTCTAATTACAGATCTTCTTTTCTTGCTAGCTAGTCCATAGATTGTATATTTCGGTAAAAATACAACCGATAGGTATAATAGGATAGGTAAATTTATTAATTAAATAATATTGCCTATTCTGAATGCAATGTTGAAGATTAGGATAAATTCAGATTTAGACAACATTGCTTCAGATAAATTTACATAAATTAGATTAATATTACAATTATGTTTTAGTTGAATTTATAGAAACTTATTATATCTATGTACAATTTTATTACACAAACTCCATTCAAACAAGAAGTACTTACCCACCCTAAAAAGGGGAATGCTGATGTTATATATGTAACTAAGTCCGTATATAAACATGTTAAGTAAAATCAAAATATGGTCACTGCTATAAAGAAAGCGGTGTAAGATTTTCATGAGTAGGTATTGTTTCTACAGGTATATCTGTTATTTTAATTAATGACTGAATCAGTACGAATCGCATTTTCGATGAATTAAATCAAACCAGAGTTATATTTAAAAAGCTTAATGCGTCGCTATCGATGACAGAATTTCTAGAACGATAAGTATTGAAATTTTAAATTTTATAAAAGCGTTAATCAATATTTAAAACGGAATCAAGTCATTTTTTAGACTTTTTAAAATAATATTGAGTGTACATAACATTTACTGACCAAAATTTACATACGCTCGTTCCTATTCGAGAAAGAGAAATAGCGGTTAAAGTTAATTGCCGAAATTGTAAAATATTGACCTGCTTTTATGATTTTTTAAATATATTTTTGGGCTTAAATATAATAGATACATATTCTTCACAAGCTTCGTGCATAGCCATATCCACATTCGAAACATCATTAAAAACTGAAAAATATTAGACCAGAAAATCGCCATCGTTCATCATTGTGTATAATAAGATCATTATCTAAAAACAGTTACATACATAAACATGTTCCTTTCTTCTCTGGATTGAATTGCGATACCTACTATAGATATTATTATTAGATCTTGATAATAAAAAAGGCGAATTTTTTAAATCAGACTAAATACCTACTTCGTAGATATGTAATTTATTCACTTTATTTAGTCCATTTATTCACTAATTTAGACGTATAAACATTGGTACTTACTCGAATTATGCATGCATGCCAAATAATGCCGATTGGGTTCAATGCTTACAAAGCTGAATATCACGCGCTGTAAATTTAATTCAATACTAAATAAAAGTTTACATTTGTTAAATTTTGTAACATTTACGAAATTTAAGTCACGATTGCAAATGCTTTAAAAAGTTCGAATTTTATTTAACTAACACATCTAAAGTGGTTAAATTTGGGGAATATCAAAGCCTTATCTATAAATTTCGGTGTACCGCAAGAATCTGTTTCGGGTCCTTTGCTATTTTTAATTTATATAAACAACATCCAAGATTTAGGCTTATTTGGACAAATAACATTATATGCAGATGAAATCAGCTTATTCTATATCGGACCATCTTTAGAATCTCTTACCCTAGTAAGTAGCAGTCTTACCTTACTCTTGCCCTAGTAGTTTAAGAAGATTTAAATAAATTAGCTAAATGGTTTCAACACCATCTGCTAATGATGAATACTTCAAAAACATGCTATGTAATTTAAAATAAATTAATTTCACACCATGACTCTCTAGAAGTTTATTATTTACACACAACAACTTGAAAAATACCTAGGTCTAAGAATAGATAGTGATTTAACCTGGACATATCTAATGTGTTCTACTAAGAAAGAAATAAATGTCAACTGCTGGTTCAATTTATAACCTAGTCCGATGCATCCCTCGCGAACTCCGCCATCTATTAACAATACCCGTATCAAACCGCACTTACTATACCTAATTGAAGTCTAGAGAAATGCTATCAAAACAGGACTAACTAACCTACAAATTGCACAATACAAAGTATTAAAACTATTATTCCATACTACATATTTACCCCTTCAGAACACCTACGACAAAAAATTATAATTACAATAAAATTATGAATATTCAGCAATTATACGTTAACAACACATGCATAATAATAATGAAAGTATCCAGACCAAAGTAACATTTACTAAATTAAAACGTTATAGCAAACGCAATACCAAACAAGTTTTCTTACTTTGCCAAAAATTTTGTGGTAGAAATCCCTAACATTTGAAGGACAACTACTCACACTCAAGACAAAACGGGCTCAATATAGTTATGTTTGAGAAATATTCAATTTGACAATGTTAATGCCTTATGGGTAATTATTACAACGCCAATGGCAATGCTAATGGGTAATTATTACAACGACGAATGATATCATTAATATATTATGTATATGTAATATATTATGCGTATGTATAAACTTTCTTAATACATATAAGTGCCATGTGTCTTTCTTGAGAATCATAATAAAGATCTATGGGTAAACTTAACTCAAAGTAGTGGTCCACAACATTTATTGTATCAGAATGCAAGCCTATTATGAGGCTTCTTTTAAGCGCACTATAATAGGTCGTATTCTGTTTCTACCATAGGTACACGGACATAATAAACATTAGGAACAAGAAAGCTATCTGTGATAACGAAGCAACAACAATCAACATAACCTGCGCAAAGTTATTTCCGTAATGTCCGCCGTATCTGCTAAGAATGTAGCTTTTATTGCAGTTAAGACTCGAAGCAAACATAAATACGGACAAATGTCGGATAAGAGGCATAGGAGACTGTGGAATAACATATCAATATTTTTTATTCGAAATATACAATATTAGAATTATCATAGTAAAAAGATATAGGAACATATTTCGATATTACTATTATGAAAGTAAAATGTCTATCATAAGTAAATTAATACTTCCAAAAAAATTTTTCAATCTTGTTGGAAGTTTTACAAGGAATAGTAACAGGAAAATTCGAACATTACGTTAGATTAACATTGAAGAAGATTTAATTAGGTTTGATAAAAGCCATTCCGATTTTCGTGCAAAATGTATGATAAGAATGAGGTCGTATTTTTTTATATTTAAAAACCATGTGTTGTGTTACTGGGGAAACCCGTATCAACATTTTATAAAGGTACATTTTTCGTTTGACCATTCCTTATCTTTCCAACGAGAAGTTCCCACAAACTTTACCAGGAAGGATAATGTGATTTTACTGCATTTTATATCTTATTTCTAGATATGTATAATCAAATCCTTTTAGACACGTTTTTGCATTTGTAGTAGTGTAATACGTACAGATACAGTGAGTAAAACCGAAATAAACCAGTTTGCACGAGCTACCAGTATCGTACCGTATCTTTGGTCAGTTGCATAAAAGTAACGTTAGAAGTGTCTTGTCATGCCCATTTGTTTATTATTAATTTCAATCAATTACTTAATCGATTTTATTTTATTTTTTAAGAGTTTTCAGTGAAATATTTTTAAGTCACAGATTTTAATTAACTAGTATAAGAATTAGCTGCAAATTAGATGCTATAAATAGGCTTTACATAATATATTAGATCGAATTATAATTAAAACAAAGATAACTATGAAATGTCTGTAGTTGGAGAAGTTCATGAAAGTAATTTACGTTTGTGTAATAGGTATATCTACATATTAATAAATAAATGAATATTATTTTTAGGGTGCACTACTGCAAATAAAAACGTATCTAAAAAAATTGGGTACATTATACGGAAGATATTGTTAGTATTATTACCAAACAATGTCCGATAAGTGTTGATAAATATAGGTCATCCGTCATACGTATTATCATATGTTAACTATCATTATTTCCACATTAAAAAAATGTAAACTGCTTAAAAACCTTCCACCCGAAAACCTATGCAGGCTGTAGGTATATTTAGTTAACCGTATTTGATATTCAAGAAAAAAATTAGAATTGAGAAGTACCATTCTGGTGGTAAATGCAGCAAGCGTATATGGAGTTCTCATGTCAGCCGCTTACATTAATTTGTAATACATATAATGTTGTAACAAAAGACAATACCTCTTCGATGAACAAATTGATACTACCTATTATGGAATTAAGGGGGATGAGGATTATATATGCAGAACTTGGAATTGATTAAAAATAACTGGATAGATAAAAGGTCTTTTAAAAGAATCTATCTCAGATAAACGAGCTTCCCCAAAACAGGTCAAATTCAGATTGGATATGACTTTTTAGTCTTTAAACATTGCTACCATTTTAATAATTAGGATTTACAATTAATTCGCAGCGTTTTCAAACGGATATTATTTATTTACAGGTTATTCGCCATGGATTGGATAAGGTGGTAATCGGAAAGGACAATATCTTGGATTACTGCGGTTGGGCCGCAGTTATCCTAAGATATTGTTCTCCGTAGGATTTTGCATTTAAGTGACTTCAAGTAGGTTTCTACCGGTTTTAAGATGTGCGGCCAACAAAAGATTTCTAGGTACTGAATAACTACCTAGAAATCTTTTTCCCGTATTCCAGCCGTTTTTCTTTTACTTCACTACTCAAACGTATTAATAGTAGTCCGTAGCGATCTCCAGTTATTATTTTTATTTGGTTTGAATAGCTCATAATAAATAGCACACCTCCAATCCCACCAATATAAAAAATAGCCCATTGCCATGCATATTCTTCTTTACCGTTAGTGCTGTTTGCCGGCACAGACATATGATTTTTATTCGGAATTAACGTAATGGATCCATTCTCCATCGCAAATGATAAAAATGGCAGGCCAAGTAATCACTATATTCCTTACTTATTCTACACTACTATTCCCAGAATATATTCTTTTCCTAGAATACACTACATAGGTATCTGATGAACATAATATGTGCCTCCTCCAGTTGGAGGCTAAATAAATGGTTCAGGTCGGGAGCTAGTAGTAGTTTATTCGTTGTTCCGAATTTTTTTATTTTTTTAACATATAACAGGCTTAACCTAAAACATGTACTGTAGTTATAACATAACATTTACATTATGGAAGCATAGTGTATTTTTCATATTTTAGCCTAACTACATATAAGGCAACTCTCAGGATCCGAACGCTTTTGGCGATGGTAAATGGAACGCTATGACGAATGTGTTTCTACTTTCTAGCGGTAAATGCGCAGACTTGCTCTTCATGGAGTTGAACTCTAGAAGGTTAAGTCCATTTCGAGACCTACTCTAGAGAGTGCTCGATTTCAGGCCTACGTCGGATTCTGCTTTCATCCACGTATACCTATCTTCCACGAGTGGTGTTCGCACGGCCTGTGTACAAGGTATCCCGTGCTGTTACCTGCATAGCAATACATGTTACCGATTCGTTCTATACGTAAAAGGACATAGATAGATTATTTATTCGACTATCGGATTTTTCAATATAATCTATTCTATAAACTTTGTAGTCAATTATTATTATTACAGCTTCATTTATGTTTGTGTTTATAACGTTTTCCACTGTATGTCTATTATTGGTAGTTACGATCTCTCTGCGTCGCAATGATCTAGAATAGTTTCTTTATTATCGTTATAAATGTAATGACCTGCATGTTAAAGAAGTACATAGTGACTCACTAGGTATGTACTTCAGTATTTAATTATGAGTACAATAAGATTTAGCCATTCAGATAAGAAATAAAACATTTTAATAAACAACAAATTGCACATGGCGTTATGCAATTGCATAATGTAACTTCAGCGTCCGAATGAATATTTATATGATCATAAATTATTCGAATTTAATTAAAATAAATATTCACCTAATGTATTCAGATTATTTCACGAATTATGAATATCACACATTTTAGAAAGACGCATTTTACCAACAATTGTTATTAAGAAATTCTAAAAGAATGAAGATACGGCAGTAGAGTATAAAAAGATTTTTTTTTTTATCTAGATTAGGCGCGCGTTTGACCTCAATCTCACCTGGTGTTAAGTGATGATGAGGCCTAGGATGTAGCACGCTTGCCTAGAAG
>DWMA01000282.1:0-12378 GCA_018252035.1 Urbanus sp. 3 SS-2014
AAAGTCCCAAAACTAAACCCTGAACGTGCGGCATGAACGCGTGACATGTGCGAAGCGGGCGCATGCGCGATCCAACATGGCTGCCGGCGTCGACCAATCAGACGCGACAACATGATAAGCCCTAACTATTGATTGGAACACCGCGTTGTTAATTGCGGATTGATTTCGCTTTGTTTTAATTTTTGAGTCATTAATCGGATTTTTTGGACAGTTTGGTATATTATTGGTAACTGATTAGCTCAGGAATTCTTTTAAACTGGGTGTGATTGAAAAAATGATGGTTAATTTCCGTTTAACCTTAGTAAAAAAAATGTCACGATAATTATTAATTTCATATAATTTGAATTTATTGTACTTGTCATTAACATTAAATTATTTTAACAAATATCCAATTAAAAACACAACATTAGGTAGGTACATATGAATCTACCTATTATGTAATATATAAAGATACTCTCTACATGATTTCCTACACAAACCTAAGCGCTAGAATAATAGGAACCCTTGGTTTGGATAAGTACATACGCAGTTAAATAGGTTCATATATAAAACGCTAAAATCAACTAACAGTCAATTAAAGCTAAAGTCTTATCACGGACCAGTTATGCTATCTCAAAGTGTATTAAAGTTAAGAAATAAACGATTTTGCAAGGGAAAATGATAATTAAATCGTTTTAGACTGTATTTGAGTACGTACCTAAAGGTATATATCAAATAAGTTATGTTTTCTAATAATATTTAGTGTTGATTAAACTTATCTAGAACTCTAACTTAATAAAAAAAGAAAAAAGTTCATAAAATAAAAACCATGCACAGTTTTTAGTTTATTTTAATATTTAAAATCATTATAAGTTTAATTAATTGGCACTCAGAGCTCATAAAATATCGATATTAGGTAATATTAAGAATATTAATCGACCAACGCTCTTGATTAAGTAATTATTGAAGAAAAAAGTAAAAAAGTCAACCTACGCATAACTTAAAATATTTTACAAAAACATTGTTGCATTGTATACAAAATATGCAAAGAGGGCTGTCAAAATAACATTATTATCGCGGCCATGAGTTACGACTGCGATATAGCACTCAAACCTTTTCCATTTTAAGCGACGCCATATTTGATTTTTTACCCTTACCCGTTATCTTTCGAATGAGTTGTGGGTATGGTCGATATCATGAGTTAATATGTTTTAAGTATCACACAGACACACACACACAAACAAACATAGCTATACAGACATTCTTACGATACCAGGTCTCACAGTAACTATGTAATATTTTGAAGCATTTATACCTATTTTTATAAGTAAATTTTAAACTAATTTCCTTATTAAATACTTATTAAGCAATGAAGGGAAACATTGTTAAGAACTCTACATAAGCTTGCACCATGTTCCCCTCGAAAAGTGAAAAAAAAGAAAAAATGATAAACAAATCCTTACTCATCTTGCCTGATGGTCTTTCAAAATCGTTTGGCCTACTTACTACTACTATTCTGGAACTCAATTTAACCTTTAATATTTCACCTTTACAATGCAGTGTACCTACAATTTTAGCTTATTAGCAATCTCTTTACTATAATGAATTTAAAGTAAAAGTGTTCCATTGCTCCTTACCATACTTATGGCTAAGCAATATCCTGTTTAGATTTAGGAATGTATTTGTTTACCTTTACATATTGTTTTTGTAATAATAGTACTAGCTCGAATTAGTATCCAATTCTCACCAAGTTAATACATAGGTATCTAATCTGCGTCATTCTAAGAGTCCCTAGTAAATAAAATCTAACAACAGGACAGTAATATTTGGTACATAATTAACAACATTCATCATTTATCTTGTCGATTTCAAAGGTTTTTTTTTATGTACTTTGATAATTAACGATTGCACTCAATTGTGCGACTTAATGTTTCCGATTGGTGCAACTCATTACCTTAAACGCCATTTAAGAACTGGAATACGTTCTTAATTAACTGTAGGTAAATTAATTTGTGGGGCTTTATTTTGCATTAA
Organism: Urbanus sp. 3 SS-2014; assembly: GCA_018252035.1. NCBI lineage: Eukaryota > Metazoa > Arthropoda > Insecta > Lepidoptera > Hesperiidae > Urbanus > Urbanus sp. 3 SS-2014. The sequence continues at coordinate 2,014 of DWMA01000282.1, forward strand.
TTAACATTCGATAGCCTATTAGGTAATTCTTGTGATTATTAAAGTACCAAAACTTGATGTATTAAATTGTAGACTCGATACAGTGCTACAGAATCAATATGTATATAGCTTTATTTGTGCAGTATTGTTTAAACACTGTGGTTCACATAATAAGTAGGTACCTAATAATTGTTAACCAATAACATTTCTATTAAAACCACGTAGGTTCTTTTTTGGTAATTTTATAATATACAAGAACCTGAAAATACCGCAAAGTCTTACGGCTGTTCCCCGTTAAATAGTTTTATGTACAGAAATATCTTAGTAATTTTAATAATTTCTACTTTAGTATAGAACTCTACATAATAGGTTGGCTATTTTTACGTCAAGCTAAACATTTTCTCCTTTTCTTTTTACCGCTGGGAAAAATCATAATACTTTGTACTTTTTATATAAAATAGAATAATTAAATTATACTTAATTTTCATTCACATACCTACATAAGTACCTAAAAACATTGGCAACGGTATACGGTATTTGTAACATTTATCAATCTTTTCCACTCGCTCAGATGTTTGCGAGTATCATGGTACATTCACCTAATCCGATGGCCGTTCAAGCTGAAATACAACATTCGATGCGAATAAATTTGTATTCACTCACAAAAACAACGAAAATATACGAGTTCATAAGCGGTCGTAATTGCTATTGTAGATCACGTTAAATGCTCTATACTATTATTTGGATCATAAACATTAATATCCATTAATTACAATAAGTAAAAACAAATATCTTAGGTACGTAGGTAGGTACTTGTGATTTTTATTTAACACGTAATCGTTTTTCCGAATGAATATCATTTTTAAAATTATTTATTGTAAATATCTTACCAGCTAATTATTACTAATTAAATGTTACACTGCAATGTGTAGATAGAGGTTCATAATATTATTAGCAACATAATAGGCTTACAACAATGAAAATTTATCTCAGTTTCCCATAACAGAGTGCTCAATTGACAATAAACTCGTAATAATTGAATTTTAATTAATAAGTCATTGAAACGCCATAGGAAGAGGAGATATGTAGTAACTTGGCTCAGACGGACTTAATCATTATGTGTATGATACTAAAGTACAATTTAGACTGATTTAGTATCTTAGTGATGTGCTAGTTACAATTCATTTACGATAAACGGTAATTAATTAGAAGATATGAATTGTAACAATTGCTTGTTTTCACGCGTTCCCGTAAATAAATAATGCTATGTTCAACCATCGGTAAATACAAAAAGAGATCCTTATTTAGACACTAAACTGTAATTTATATTTGAGTATCCATTGTTAGAATACTTTAGATTGGTATTGCCAGTAAAAGAAAGAATAAGCGCATGGATTCAATTTATCAAATGCTTTTTAGTAATTCTTGTTTTGTTATACTTAATAAAATATTTGTGAACTCCGTTTTAATGCATAAAAGAATTTATTTAAGAAATTTCTAAAAAATATAAAGATTAGACAACATAATAAACGTGGTAGTTCAAACAATTTATTTCCCCATGAGTGAAACGATATTTCATTATTACCTATTATTTTCTATTTTATAAATTTATATGACTTCTGACTACTCTTAATAGTTATGAAATATTTTTTTTCCCGTTTAATTGAAATTTATATAACTCTACCACATTCTATTAAAAACCTCTGCCTACCTAACAGTTCATACTACAGAAAGTTATTTACTTATGTTTTAATATTTTTTGTAATGTATGTTATTTATGTTGTGAGCTTCTTCATTAGAGTAAGATATGTCATATAAATAAATATTCATATTGGGAATCCGAAAGCTTTGAATGAATGCGTCAATTGCATTAAAACTTTCCGATTTCTATAAACAAATCGAATCCGTACGATTCGATTGTAAACTCTCGAAATAGACCCCACCCCTGCTTTTATAGTACATATGTATGTGTTGCGCATGTATCTCTGCCGGAACAAAGGACTTTCAGTACGATTGATAATAGATTTTCCATTTCCAGATTGGATGAGCCCCTTCGACCGCGTGGTCTGCGGTGAGTTCAATGGTATTTATCGTTTCAATTTTATTTTCTTTTAGTTTTAAGTATTTTTAGTTCAACCTTTACACATGAGCTTAAATCCAATTATAGACTTATAAAAATTTAGATCGTCCAAACAAAAGTACAAGCGTTGTAAATCAATTTTCGAATTTAAGCTCATGTGTGAACGCTTAATTTTATTACATGCCTTCCGTACAATTTTGTTGCAATTATTAATTTGACATGCTTTGTCGAATTATTGCAATTATTAATATTCCTTTTTGAATAAAGGTTAGTTGTAAACATTTACATTAACGGATTTATTAAGTATTGCCTACTGTTAAAAAGTGTTAACTTATATACCATCTTAATTTGAAATAGCTACAATTGTACCTTGCAGTGTTGTCCAAAAAATCAGAGGTAAAACGATCTCGGAATATCTGAATTGAACAAACAAGCCGTGTTTTACTACTGTCAAGGTGATCTACGTATTGTGTCTTCTATTTATTTATTTGCAACTTGTTATGGTTGTTTACGAACAATGAAGGATTGTTTTCACATTGCAAAAACGTTTGCAAAAAATGTTTGGAAAGGGTTTAAAAAGTGTATATCAAATGCGAACTTTCTCTGAGAACAATAGACAAAATAGTTGTCAATAGCTTCAATACCGTAAACCGAGTAAATTAAGGTAGCTACATGAGAAAAAGTATTTTCAAGGGTTCCGTAACATAATCTCTACATTTAAGTTTCTATTTTGATCTATTGACCTAAACCTGCTCTGCTCCTATTTTCATATCATATTCATTTGGTCAATAGATTTATTCAATCTATGAATGCTAGTGTTTGATTTAAATAATTTGATTAAAATTTTAAAGTTGATTCAGTCTAGTTATTTATTGAAATTATAAATGTCAGCCAAGTTCAATTTATTCACTCATATAAATATCATCAAATTCTTGTAGGTACATTGAACACAGTCAAACTGTATTTTACGTAACTGAATAGATACAATATAAGCTTTAAAAGGTTTTTAGCTAGCACGTAAGATATTCTAAATAAAATACTCATAGATGTTCGGGACTTTCACCATTCTTAAAAGAAGTACAAAGGGTTCACGGCAATAGGGTTGTGCAAATTCTCTTTTGTCCAAAATAGCGATCCTTTGTGCTTACGAGGTGTTTACAAATAAGCTATAAGTCAAAGGGTTTTAAATCACAGTGTCGAAAGCTTTTAAAACAAGCTTAGAACAGGGCCCATTGTTTTGTTGGCACGCTCGCAAATTGCTTTATTACTCAACGTTTGCGGTTCTGCGAAAGTCGATATCGCCAAAATCGCAGTCAAAACATCGTTTGTTATCATATGGCATTCCGCACACGGTAAGGTCCCGGGTCAGACGCGTAATGTATGCGCATCTGTGAGATTTGTATATCCCGATACGTTTTCATAAAACTGTCACATTGGAAACATTTATTATTACGAAACGCGTTCAGATCACCTCCGGATTAATACATTTATCATTAATACGGTCAAGATCAAGCGAAAAACAGACATTCTCAGTCGCATACAAAAATTTTACGGCGCCATAATAATTAAGAGGTAATCACTGTCAATCGTAACAACCGTTATGAGTCGTAGCTAGAAAAAATTGTCTGCGAACAATAACAGCTGAGAATTGACCATAAACTGGCGACCTTGCGGCAATAAAAATTTAACGAGTCAAGCCCGTGGCGTAGTGTAGTATAAACACTGCCAGATTCGTGACTGTCATAGAAACAGCTGGCCCGACATGTGTGCACGGCGACGTATCATTTCTGTCGTAAAATTTAAAGTGAAGAAGAAATAATAATCTCTGATTTATTAGCCTATCAAGGTCATCATGTTAGGTTAGTTCTAGAAAGCTTCTTTTTAGACATTTTTTAAATATATGAGTTTTTATAAGGTATAAAATGGACATCTACATTTATCAAAGTTACCTACTTTATATTTTTTACCTTTTTCCGTTACCTACTCATAAGTTGTTAAGAATTCAATTTAAACATTCAATTATAGAACTGACAGCCATAATTAATTTGAATTCATAATTATGATTAGGTATAATCTTAGAATGTATATAAGACATATATATAATAGGTATGCAGTTTTATTAGTGTAACTTTTAATAAACTATATTGGAGAGAACCAAAGATTAATAATTGCGTAGACCTTAAGTTCTATTTTTACTCACTTCGTAGTAAGCAGAATTGTATGTAATCGAGATAAACAATTCTTGCCATGGCCGTGAAAACGAATGATATCTCTGTACACTTGCGTCTTCGTATGTAAACAGTGCGTATATAAAACACCAAATGTCAATGTCAGGTTCTTTGCTGTTCGCAGAATTAGATTAGCTCAATGCTAGGATTTTGAGGCTAATATAGACATACATAATTATGTATCCGTAGAACATATACACAAATAGTCTATCATCCGGATCGAAAAATTAAATCTAAGGTTATAGTAGATTGATTGCAGTATTAATTGGAAAATCTATACTAATTTATTTATACTATTTTTTTTTTATATATTGCTACGCATTGATATAGCTTACCTACGTCCTTCGTGTATTTCTAATTACTTCTCTACTTTTGACACACTTTTGATCACAAACATAGAAAATTTGAATTAGAACAAAAACTGGTTCACGTACATATCTTCTACAATTTTTTCTACGTCACAGTTAATATAATTATATACGGCAACGAAAGTTTCTACATGAGTAGGTACATACCTTTCATACAAGTCATAGGATTCAAAGCGACAACTTCCGTTGACACCTACTACATACTTGTCTAATATAAGCATGCCTATCTAGATTTGTCGTTCAAGGCTACGCTTGTTGTTGCTATTACGTACCTATTACGCAACACACTATTTTTAGCGTGGACTAAAAAATGCAATAGGGTTGTCGACCTCTTGAATTGATATGCCATGCAGTGCGTACACAATGTGTGAGACATCCTAGTTACGAATTGGAAGCTACTCCCGGCGCCTTCCTTATGTGTTTTCTATTTGCAATTGTAATTCTAGAAACACTATTTCAAACTATTCATATAAAGTGTTTTATAAGATTGAATTATCAATCAATCGTGCGATCCATCTGATGGTAAGGAATCACTGCCCTTGGGTATCTATAAACGACTCCAAATAGATAAAAATTTATAGTATTATTTAAAAGAGAGCTGTAAGTAGGTACGTACCGTTTATCAAAAAGATTTATTCCAAAATTCTCCATCCACACTTCCTCTCGCTAATAAATATTGAATTGAAAAGCTCTAAAATAGATTGAATGTTATTAAAAAGCAAAAAATATATTAAAATTTATTTTAGAATTAATGAGACACTAATGTTTCCTATAAAATTTTCTAGAATTCCTTACATAATTAAAAGTCTAGAACAGTGCACCTATTTTATTAAATACAAACGCATGTCTTTTTTAAAGTTGATATCCTAAGTACGCACCCACTATAGTAACCACGACTTTTATAGCTGTATGAAAGAATCTCGGTAGATGTAAACAGATGTAGCTACATACCAGAATAACGTTATATCTCAGTTATGTTTATGGAATTTTTAGCATTCCTTCGTAGAAGCTGCGTAGCTATCGATGTTAGCACTTCCTTTCGCGGAGATTCGCCTTAAATAAAACTGTTAATGGTTTATTTATTACTCTGATGAATAAAAAATGTTTATGAACTTATTTAAATACATATTTTTTCGCTGTGAAATAGATTTTTACGAGCTTATTTAGTAGGTACAAAGTCATCGTAGTAGATATTTTTTGTAGGATGGATTTTTATTAAGATAAATATAATGTATGATTTATTTACGTATTATTTACATATTTTGTGTTAGAATCTTCACAAACACAATATTTTTTGTTTTATATACCTAAGTGCACTATTCACTAGAAAATTTGAGTCATTGCCCTGTTAATAGAGTTTAAACTTTTATAACGGTATATTTGGAGTAGGTAGTTATAGGTCTACGAATCTTGAATTTATGGTTCCAATGTCAAGCGATTAAATACCAATACCTACATATCTATACCAAGTAGTAATTACATATTCAAAGAGAAATGCGGTTAAACTGAATTGCCTAGAATATAGATTTTTTATTTAAATGTAATTAATGGTTGAATATCTTTTATATACTTACCTAAAATCAATTAAAAATAAATAGATATTTATTCATAGACATTTAGCCTACTGGACTTGTAGAAAAATTTAATTATTGAAAAAGTTGACAGAATTTCAACGAATAATTGTGAATTAGCACATTACCTTTAACAATTTAAAAAGTTTAGGTAATTAAATTTTACATTGTGCGTAAATATGAGCGCATGGAAACATACGCTACTTTGCAATTATAATACGTATCCTGTTGTCATAAAATTTCATATTTATTGCAGAAAATTAATTATGTAATTTGTACGTCGTAAAGTATTTAAATTCATTCATATCTAGATATTCGCCTGTTTATAAGAAACGCTTCTAACGGAAACGGCTAAGAAATGCTAGCAGATGTTTTTTCAAATACCTAGAACGTAGACTCGTAGCCTTACAACGGATAAGAAAGTTTTCCGTATATATTTTTGATACGTAGACATGGGTATCTCTGTACGTATTTCTAGCTTATATTGGGCTTGAAGCACCTATTCACCACGTTTCTCCAAGTATCCATACAATCCAGTCTGAAAAAAACGTTGAAAAGGCATACTTTTCTACTTATTTTACATTAGGTATGTTTTTATATTAGGTATGTTTTGCAATTCCGCGTTCACTAGTTGGGCGGTTCAAGCTCCTACTGCTGTGTTTCGCAACTCCGGAAGTCCCCTTTTAGTCGTCTCTTACGATAGGCCGGAGATACCGTTGCTCTATTCTGGTCCCAAACTACATGTAGTACCTATAGTAGGTAATGTAGGTATCTACGAGTATTCGTTCTAAGCTGTACAGTATGCACCACCCACTCTCTCCAGAGTGAATAAAACACGGTCTAAAATTTATAATTCATCAAGTAAAATAAAATGTTTCTTTTCTGCCTACGAGTCGCTACTGGCTACTGAACACTCCTTTAAGGCTAGTCTCCCGCCACCCCTATTTAAAATGCTGGCGGCTTGCCTTCACCTATGAATTCATCAATATTATAATCGATCTGACAATGTGTAGTGCATTTGTTTTAAATTTTGTTCGTTCTCCATCCTTTACTTTTACTAAACATAATTTTGTTTCGTATTAATATGTCCAGCATGAGTTGTCATCGCAGACGGAATTTACATGTTTCAATTGTTACTTGAATCGCCCGATTCCAAGTAAAATGACAATAAGTTACATTAAGTGAATAAGAGAATATTCCAAGAAGGATGCATGTCAAAATTTTCCAGTCACATCTTGAATAAACAATATTTTACCAGACATGTCGTTATTCATTGGTATAAATTTAAATGTTGTATAAAATTATTTAAATATACAAAAGTTAACTGCGATGTTATATTTATGAAGCTATAATTTTATTCCTTATGTACTTTTAATTCTTTATTGTTTTTCGTAAAGTAAAACAACAGTTTACATGTTTTTGCAAATTCATTAAATTAACTTGTTAATGTAGAACCTTGCAAACAAAGTCGTAAGCAAAATTCGTATTAAATTTATTTGATATTGAAATGCCATGTTATAAATATATAAAAGAGTTCATTAATGTAGAAAGTATTGTTCTCTAAATTGCAACTTTGCAACAATTTAGAGAATCTATTGTTCAATACCATCGAACTTTAAAAGCTCCCTCTCAGTTCACTTTAGGTATCGGCTTTGTCTATGCCAAATATGTTAATTTTCGTATTGCCATGGCGTCTGCCAGATCTCTATTTCAAATTTATTTTATCTGTCTGTTATGGGCTGAATTTTAGGTACTAATGCTAATTTCGTAGCTGCAGACAATTTATAGAACGAAATTTACGCTAAATTGTTAAAGCGTATCAGCCATGGACGTATAAAGTTCTCAATTTATGTGCTTGTTCAAAGTAATAGACCGAACAGAAGTTGTTAGCTTAGGATCCTGCGAGCCAGCTCGGGGAGTTTGATCTGACGTTTGTTTCTCACAACGTAAATAGGGCGAAATCACTAGTCCAAAAGTCTACACGTTATGAAACTTAGACGCCTGGTCGGCACGATAGCGGCTCATTCGTAATGGTTTAGGTGTCGATCGCTCTCAAAGGGATTAAATGAAATGCGTGCAATTTATATCTCTATTAACGTTGAGTATTGTTTACGCACGTCGACCGCGGCCTCGGGGGCCGAACGCCGACGCTTGTGAAAACATTCGCGCCAGATTAAAGGTGGACCTGGCTATGTGGACCGCTATAACCTGATCCACGTCGGGTTTCACGTTCGAGGAAAGCGTTCCACTTTTGAAGGTCAACGACGCCTGGTCGTTTTAAGCTTGTCTACATCGGGCTCAGCGTTTCTTACCAGTTTGCATAACTAGAGGGTAGTCTCAATAAAAACAAATTGGCACTCGCTCACCAGAGTCGAGCGTTACACACGTACAAGGAAGCCGGGCGACACGCTCGGAGGTGATTTACTGGCGTTTCACGTAGTTGCGATGCTGGTCGTAAACAAAATAAACGTAGACCGAAGTATGGACACACCACTCGCCACTAACCTATAACAACACCTATTACAAAACTAATTATACCAGTTCGGTAAATGGAAGTCATGTAGCTGACAGATATTGTTATCACTTAATTTCACTTTCGACGGCACGAATAAAAATTTTCTAACCGCATAAATTTTTATTCACCTATGCCGGTTTATTCGAATCGGAGTGAATTATGCAATTAAATTCAATAATTGTGATAATAAAAGGAAATTACAGTTTCTAGTGCCTATTATGTGCAGTTTTAGTGTAACAGTGTTATAACGTTTTCAAATGACTTTAAAAGCTAGTCTTAATGTAGATTTTAAAATAGTTTCTTTTTTAAGTGGATTTTTGTTCGATCTGTATCTAATCAAGACCTTTAAAAATTCCTTCAACGCCAATTAACATGACGTGATTGCCGTTTCCGAGTAACTGTCACATGTTAATTACGGTTACCACAAGTAACTATACGCGATATACTTTTACATACCTAAAATCTACATAACGCACGGCGCGGTCAAAAATGGCTCTTAGGAGTAGACTACTAAGTATATAACTTACATTTTGAGTTATCTAGTGTATTAAATAACGTCCTTCGGAGGCGAATAAATTGTTCGATAAAGGAACGGCGTTATATTACAAGCGGCGGGTTCTATTCGACGCACGCGCATTAATCTGTGAGATACAATCGGGGAATGCCACGTAAATCTGAGATACACATCTTGATATACTGACAGTACATTTTCACCTTGTGGTTGGCGGACACGACACAAAGGCAAAGGGTAGGTAGGTAACATACAATCATTTTCCGTTTTAAATGACACACTGAAAGAGAAATAAGGAATATTATTGTGATCAAATAACTGAGTTTAATACCGATAGTTGGTAAATGTGTAACGTAGAAATATGAGATCACTAATTTCTGAAAATATGATGTAGGTATCTTGGCTTTCAGTAGGTATAATTTATACTTTATCCTCCTGAGAATTTAGAAAGTTATTTATTTTAAGAAAAATGTACGACAATATTAATTAATTAATTATTTATCAATGAGATGACTCTATGTATTTAGAAGTACCTACCTACTCATTGTGTAAGTTAGTATCTCATATTAAATTATACCCCAAACTTTTATATTTACCTACTCAGGTGTACATCATAGGTTACAACGGCATTGGCAATATGGAGTTCAGCCATTCATTGCGTGAGCCTACGCAAGTATATTGTCATCTACTGACTTTTTACCTGCTTTACAAGTAGCAATAAACCATCGTAGATAGAACAATGAAAAAATCCCATAGAGATAGAAGAGATAGACATTTGATAGAATAGCAGGATTGATAGATTGAGTGAATAGTGAGAATGATTTTTTAAGATTTAAATCAATATCTGCTGTAAATTAAGTCTCAGAACTAAACATCTAGCACTTACTGGATAGTAAAGTATGTTTCCCTTTATGCGTTAATTTAGTTGAAGCATCTCTAAACCAACAAAACACAGGCAAATATATCCTGAATAAATAATATATTATATAAAAATATAAAAAGACTAAAACATAAATTACTTTTTTCTATAAACGGCATTTTAAAAAGAAATTAAAGTTCAGTGACATTTAGCGTTTTTTTAATAAGCCACTAAACACTAAGTAGCACTATTAA
>DWMA01000283.1:0-12377 GCA_018252035.1 Urbanus sp. 3 SS-2014
CGGTAACAACGAATCTGTGGTAAACCTGAGGTAGTACTTTGATCTTATCTGGGTTTGATTACACATTTTCATGGGCGGCAGTGGCCTCTTACCTTCAGGTGGACTACATGCTCGTTTTCTACTTCGATTATATAAAAAAGTTAATAAATAAACACTGGAACGAATGTAATCATGAGTACGATAGGATGTCGCATGTAACATCTTGGCAATACTTGGTGACTTAAATACTGAATACACGTCAAATCTTTTTTTGAATATTAAAATACCGCCCGTCAGCTATCAGAAGTTCGCTGAAGTCACAAATTACCTATCCACTACTCGTACAACCTCCTTTGTACTTCATTCTGACATAGACTTCACAGAAAGTTTCATGAAAGAAAAGTATATTATTAACTGACGGAAAGTTATTCGTAAGTCGTTTTAGTTGGATAATAGAGTTCGTTTTTGTATGAATTTTGTAAAGTTAATGTCGTTCCACTATGTCAAACTTCAAGACGACTGTTTCGAGAACAAGTATATTATGGAGAAGAATAAAATATAATGACTTCAGTATGAAACGACTCTAATTTAAAATTGTATAGCGTTATCTCTTAATGCGTTAAAACGATACACAACGTTACCAACAGAAGACATAATTCGAATATAAATTCTAGAAAGACATGACCAAGAAGAAAGCGGAAGACGAGACAAAAAGGCAAGGTACTTAAATTAATACAGCAGGGTGAGTAAATTATTTTATGTAAAAAAAAACAAATTCCATCTATGTCAACAAGAACTAACTAAAGAAATTCGACTTCGTACAAAACCCACATAAAATGGTGATAAATTATGATGATTTTTTTTTAACAAATTATTTATAGTAAAATTATAAATATAATTTATTTTAAAGGGAACATTATCTGTATCCAAATGATATGCCAAATTACAATGGATGGTTCTATATAGAATGCATTAAGCATTTAATCGCGGCTCAATCAATTTGAATATTCTATTGAAAATTTTCGTTCACAATCGGTTATTCATGCAGAATTTATAAGCGAGCCAAACATTTTCATTATATTCACATTTATAAATTAAATTTTACTACTTGCTAAAACAATCGTTTCTTTAGCTGTCATCGTCTACAAAAAAACATTAATCAATATCTTCATTAAGGCAATTATAGTCGTCTCCTTTTAAACGTTACATTCCACCGTGAGAAACACATAAATCATTGAAAGTGAAATCATAAAACAACAATCATACGGCGCTTTGGATTTGTAATTCTATGGATATATGTGTTAGGCCATGAATACAGAAGGCAGTATTAGCTAACGGCTGAATGATTGAGTTAAGCCGTAAGTACACTAGACCTGGTTTAATAGTCAGTAGACGATTTTCGCTGGCTAATTTTGAGCTGTGCATCAGAAGAGCACATGAGTGAGCCTTACATCGAACGATTTTAAGCTGCATATTGCATACCGAACAAATTTTCAACGGAAACGTAGACAACAAAATTATCTGATTACACGCTTTTTAAGCGTAGAGCAAACTACTTATTTTAAGTGTTCGAACTATAAATAGACGGTGAAAATGGATGGATACATTACATAACAATATAATAAGTATTCTTCCCTATATTACATTCAATATTAAGTCCTATTCTCTCTCCGTCTCTATTATTACCTATACTATAACAGATGAGAAAATAGTTAATTATACAGTTGAAGAAAATAAGGCAAACCTATGTATACCTATAATGACAATATTATGTAGATAGTGATTGTATGTTCCTACGCCAGTATTACTGAAACAAACTTCAATGCAAATCGTTGCCAAGAGATGCATAAAGCTAAAATAGGTATAACAGTATGGCTTACGTAGTGCATTGGCAGCCTAAATTATTGTAACCATCGTTTCGTCGGACGGTCATCAGACATCGCCACGCCTCCAAATATAGCTTTCACTGTGGTTATAAACGGTCCTGTACGCCTAGATGAGCTATTGTGCGAGTTCCTTTCAGTTGCAACCGTTGCTAGTAATCCGAGCGAGTTGATTGATGACGAAACGACGGCACGCACACAGATGCAGACAGGCACACATACGAGCAATTTGTGAAATGTGTGGATAACGATGCGCGGATTTTGTAACTTTGGGCGCAGCTGTTGTGTGGAGTTGATAGTGGCGATTTCTAAAGGAAAACGTTTGACCGTCGCGTTAACGTAACTCATGTTGCCCTAGTATCGAGTGACTTTTTCGATGCAAATTTTTAATTCTATTAAACGTTATATTCTACTTAACGGTGGGTAAAATAAAAAGTAAGGATAAAAGGACATATACATTAAAGAAAAGGCAAAATGTACCATAATTTTTTGAGAGCATACAAATATGTTTAATGTGTCGATTAAGAAAAAAAATCCAATTACCACTTGTCCAGGCGCATAATCAGTATCAATATTATTTGTTTTATCGTCAATGTCAATCAATCAATCACGAATAATATAAGCGTATTCAATATTTAAAGCATAACTGCTATTTTAAATATTTTATTATCAGAAAAAGAAACATAAATACAGAACGATATGATGCTAATCATATGTATTGTATAACAATACAAAATTATACATGTACGATTTCGCTATCACATTAAAACAGTTACATTTAAGTTATTATTGTGCAACCTTATTGAGTACGTAAAGTATAGTGATAATAGCGCAGGAAATACGATTCGATACCATGTTCATATTAGGTACATACCTACCCGTTGCTATTTCGTAAATAACTGTTGTTAATTTAATCAGTTACTTATTGCCTAATCCACGTCACGCCAACGATTGCCAACTATGTATAATAAATCAACTTGTATTTGGATATTTAAATGTTAATTTACGTCGATTGTGAAGTTTTATATACCTGTGTAGAAGTTATTTTGTAAGCAATATACATATTTAATGCAATATTGCTTAAAAAATCAAGTCTCCATAAAAACGATCACATAGAAGAACCTAATAGTGATGGTAACACACTTTAAAACTGAAACAATGATTTAATCCGATAACAACAAATATAATTCTTAAAAATAATCGAGCTATAGTAAACAAGCCGCAACAATAGTTACCCTTTGAAATTTACTCAGCAAAAAATTAATAACGACGGACCGACACGGCGCGCAAAAGACTTCTTTCATTATATCGCTAGTAAGAAAGTTGAGAAAAGGCGCTAACCAAGTTTCTCATACATTACTTATGCGCACTAGGTCAGAGGTCAAACAGCGACCCGGTCGACCGGTAAACTCTGTTCGGCGTTAGAATACAACGATACGATCGAAACTAGCAACTCGAGACTTTGAATCGATCTGTGAAGATATTCTCCGAGGGAGCGCAGACGAATTTACAATTTCGACGCCGAAATAGAATCGGTGCAAACTTTACGTAGATAGCATTGTTATTCGTTCTTTTTTGTTCGATGTTTGCTATGGATACCCGTTCTGTCGAGGGAGAGATCGTGTTACGTAAGATTCTGTTACAAAAATACAATCCCTTGGGTGATGACCTGACGTATTCATGTCGGAGAATGCTCTTACCTGGTTACATCGAATATAATGCACCAAATAAACGCCTATTTATCCCTCCGCTGATGGAATTTCATATGTCCAAAAAATGTTGAAGTAAGTTTTAATTCAGACTAAATAAAATGCACATTCATTCTACTTGTGAAGTAAGATGAAGTATGTCAATAAAACTAGAACCTCATCAACAGTCACAAACGAATAATAAGAATACTACAGCGAATTCTTATCTATTTCTAAAAATCGCCTGTTCAAATTATTACGCTGCACCTTATGATAGTTTTATCTTAATCTAATCTGGATTATTTTGACCACTCTACCAAGAAATACTTCCGTAGTTACCTTTAGTTTAGCACAAGATAATACGAAACTTCTGGAAACTTCGGATTCTCGTTATTCTCGTCAATACAGTTTGACACTATATCAACTATGGTAAAGTTTAAGATATTCAAGCACCCTACATGTTTTGGCTTAATCTTACCAAGTTACGCTTATGTGTTAAAGTTAGAACGCATATTCGCTTTCATGTCACGAACATCGCCGTGGCGCATGAATTTACCTATATTGACGTAAGCAGCCTACACATATCAACTTTCCGTCTGTTCACGACGTATGCATAAATGTTTTTGGTGATACTTGGAGCAATAAGCATAGTAGCAATTCATTGCAATTGGATGAAATAAAATAAACCAGTAAAACAATTGTACAATAAGAACGTATTTTAGGTTTTGTACACTTGTCCAAGAAGTATATTACTTTTCCGATAATTGTTTGAGAAAATCTCCTCATCGACAGAGACAAGTCTTACAATAAATTATACGTACTATCAATAAATCTTCAAAATAATAACAGATATTTTTTACAAAAATAAGATAAAATCGTGAAATCCACAGGGTCTTTAATGAACTTTACATAACGAACAGACCTAGTAGAAGTTACCAACATAATGAACGCAAAGTCGATGTTGCGCAAATTTCTTTGTGCTTCAAATCGACCCTTTATGAAAAGGGACCTCTTTAATCCTGTCCTGGTATACAGTCAATCGTACCAATTTAAACTATTCTCACAAAAAGGGGTAAACTAAAAATAGTCGAGTCCCGAACTAAGATTTCATCGTTGAGAAGAACACAGGAAATTCGGAGGAAAGTTGAATAGTAAGGATGGGACTTGTCACACCACAATCGAGTAAAGATATGCGAATTAGCGTAGACAATGGTGAATCACAAACAAAAAGAAGAAAGATTCTTAGCAAAATGATAAATAAATAATTTAGCATCTTTGAATGTTACAGTTCACAGCTGAATAGAAAACAATGATTTAACAAAGTATTCTTGCAATACCTACTGACTGATTTAATTAAAATGATAAAATAAATATTTGTAATAACATTAAGAACGATATTACTTTATTTAGAAAATTTCAAGAACAAACATCCCGTTCAAAAATTCAAATACATGAAACATAGTATCTAGTCTACCAATCTGATACATAAACAGCTATGTACATAGTTCACCAAGACTATTTTTACAATGCCTCAATTGTATAAGATTATTCTAA
The DNA here is from genome assembly GCA_018252035.1 of Urbanus sp. 3 SS-2014. NCBI lineage: Eukaryota > Metazoa > Arthropoda > Insecta > Lepidoptera > Hesperiidae > Urbanus > Urbanus sp. 3 SS-2014. The sequence continues at coordinate 5,105 of DWMA01000283.1, forward strand.
AAGAGAATCTTTCACCGTCACTCGTGTATAGATCCACGATAAAACAAGTCGGTAACGAGTCGGTTCTTTTTTGTGAGGTAGCATCCTCGAAATCTCATTTTGTGAAGTGGAAGCGAAACGCTATCGGTATATTGTGTTACCGATACAAGAGCGAGACAGGCAAACTATCAAAGCTTGTTTTAGCAACGCTCGAGGAGATATTTTTGGTGAAAATATGTACATACTTGAAATGGCTTTTGCATACCAGAGTTGGAAATTTATATTGAATATGGATATTTGTTATATGAAAACAAAAATAAAACATTTTACAAATGGAAATACTATAGGCGGTGAGTTTTAAGAACATAATTTTAGTGTTTGTGTAGATTAGAGAAGATAATGATTAAGAAATTATTCTTAGTTGTCATTAAGCTTTTTAGACGGTTTGAAAACATCCCATACAGGTTGGCTACAATATTGCACCATCCTCTAACAATTCGTTTAAGGCTTATTCCCGATACACATGCCCAGCAGTACGATTAAATACATTAAAAAAAATACAGCCGAATTGAGAACCTCCTCCTTTTTGAATTCGGTTAAAATAATATAGTAACAATCAACTTAGTTTAAGTGGTAACGATATATTTAAAGTAAGGTAAAAGATTCCTAAACTATACAAAGTACGTAATGAATATTTACTATTATACATTCACTGAAAATAGATAAATCTTCTCCAGTGAGTCTGTTGTTATATTCAAGTACAGTTCAAATAACGACATGCGCTTACGGAATATCTACAGTGCAGGCCAAATTTACTACCGATGTTTACTGTATCATTAAGTACGTTTAGTTTCGAATCATACTGTAGGAGAATATATATGCTTTACTAAAATGTAACTTCTATATTTTTTTAATAAATTTTCATATCCGAGTGATAGTTCTTGTATCGATTTTCATTTGATATAAACATTAATGTATATTTACTACATACATTACGTAGTGTCTACGCTGAAACAATTAAATTAATTATTTGGATGATAACCTTATTGTTTAAATATTTAAATGAGCATTATCAAGTTCACGCCGTATCTGAAAACCATGTAACTGTTTAATTGCAATACGAATTACCTAATTAACTTGACGTTTAATATTAATTATTCAGCTTTTTTAGTAAACGTTGATAATAATAGATAATTTAATATGGATTCAAATATGTTTTAGTAAATATGTATATGGATATCCAAGATTTTTTACACCAGCGTTTTGTGTCCTTCCAACTGTCAACTTTCCTCGAAAGGAAATCAGACAAGTCTCTCTTTAAACATTAACAAAATAATGTTATTCTGGGATTTCCTGACTTTCCTGAGTCAAGCAAAATAACAATAAAAATAACAATATAAAATGTTACAAACAATAGTAAATTACAGAACAACAAACAGTAAAGGTTCTAAAATGCGCCCTTGCGGGATACCCATAAAGCATCCTCCTCACGGCGGCACGGTGGAAACTTGTTCCAAACTGAGCGTACGCTTCTCGAAAATTAGTGTTCTATACACAATATAAACTATTTGGTTAGCGTTAGATCCATTTAGAAACTAGATTTGTAATTACTTTCCTGGAATTGGTTTGCACGTTCTTGGGGGAAAACAGAGATTGCGAATAATCGATGTGACAAAACCGTGTAATGTGTTGGAGAAACTCTGTGCCAATATTTGAATGTTCTTCGTATATAGTATCAAAATGAATGCGAGATGGATTAAGACGTATAATTTAAGTATCTAATAGACAAATGTGTTAGTTCACGTATCTGTCTACGTTTTAGGGATACTTTTATGTTAAAAAACATAAATATGTTCGTACACGCTAGCAGGACTTTAAACAAAAGCTTGTATATTGTAATCAAGTATGCAAATACATATAACAGACGTTTAAAAAGAAAAAAGTAAATTGGCGTACATTAAAGCAAGACTGATTACTTGAACGATAATGGCTTGGAAATTGTGTCGACGCGCTGATAGTACATATTTCATCGTTTTATCCAATTATCTTCAGCCACATCTGCCTATGAAAAGAGAAATATGAGCCTTATTTAATTTGTATCGCTTGTTGAGACCTTTCAAGATATTCCATTTGTTGTGATATAGATAATTTGAGATTTCTCGATTATTATACATCCAAGCTTACAATAGATATACTTTCCAAGTTTATTAAAACCTCATATGGTATCAAACTACTAGTATGATAGTAGCTGAAAAATTGTTTTGTGTCACAAATCTCCAGATACCATGGTTGCAATAATAGGCTTATTAAGCAAATCAGCATATTGATAAGAAACACACGAAAAGCAGAAGGGTCATTCGTATATAGTTTTACGTAATGGGAAGCTGTGATAACATAATTCACCAAACAAGTGAAAGGCCAGGGAACCCTCTGAATATAACATGACCAATTTAGAACACTTTTTGAAAATTATTCATTCATTGCAAAAGATATTTGTGTGCAGTAGAACATGAAAACGTTAGTTCTTTTCATAAAATAATAACACTATATTATATAACTAGTTTTTGTCCGCGGCTTCGCATGCGTTAAATGTTAGGTTTGTATACTTCAGGTATTATTCCAATGCAATTCAATCTTATCAAGTGGTCGTAGGTATAAAAGTTACTTTTCTCAGGAGCAGTATCTTTTTTTTCGGGATGAAAGGTGGTTTATGTCTTATTCTGGACCCATAGCAATGTGTGTGTGCAAAATTTCGTATCGATCGGTTGAGTAGTTTAAGCGTGAAGGCGCTACAAACAAATAAACAAACAAACCGACATTCGCTATAATAATTAAGGATTAGGATTAACATTTTAGCTTTTAGATAGTAAAGACCACAATATAAATTCACTGTCGCTTCTTCAAAAGTTGCAATTGTTTTAGCTTTTATGTAGGTAACTAATCTTCTAAGATTCTTATTCAGCACTAATCTGGTACAGTGACTCGGTTGCACGTATTTCGTTAATCGCATAACTGGTGCAGTTACTAGTTTGGACTTTTGAACTGATCCCGCAGTAAACAGTTTTGGTTTAATAGGCGATAAACTTTGACTGCGGCTTCGAAGTTGGTACCGCGTAATATATTAGAATCGACACCGTATTTACGAGGGGAATATGCTGTTGCTTGGGGTCTAGCCTTATTTATCGTCTCAATTATACTAGCAGATTCTCACTGGGTGTTTATTGTTCACGTTACATTACACATGTATGTTAGAATCATAACTATCTCGTTCTCGTAGTACATATTGGAAATAGTAATGCGAAAAGCTATAGAATAAAAATCTACTGTCTGAAAAAGATACATATTTTTATACTGCATTTTTTTTTTTAATTATAAGTAATTAAATATGTAGAAACAAACAATTAAAAATTCAATGCAGTAATAAAGATCTGACATAAACCTTATCTTATTAATAACGAACTTACAATGTAAAGTGAAGGAATCTATTAAAATGAACTTTATTACGTGAAACACAGTAATATTGCCGACAAGGGTATAAATCGTGTGACTCCCTCGCCCGAAATACTCCGGAAAACAAAATGTTGCGGTTACAGGTAAATCAACTCAAAGTAATGAATGATGCTACAAGGTTTTTGTATTAAAATTTGGTTGTGTGGAGTGAACAAAATGAAATATGAATTTAATTTCACGTTTCGTGCTCGCACGTGGGGTTCATATACACCATTTAAGTCTTAATCAAATATCAATTATATGGGTAAAGGCCATGTTCAGCTATGTTGTATAGGTATAGGATATTTTCAACATATTTTTGTTTCAAATAAAGTTTTGAACTAAGAGTTTGTAAAAAACACCCTTCAATCGATGCAAAAATTTGTATCCTTAGTTTGCGAATTCACGTTGAAGACGATCTACATCTCGCTTGAAACGAAGTAGACACAAAGCGCTTCGACCGCAGTTCTTAAATTTTAAATGAGAAATGGAATGTAATATCAAGAATTCAAATGGGAATGGAGATTTGTGTCGGCAAAAAAGTGTCTCTCTTATCCTCTTCGTCAGAGTAACGCGCTTGGTTCTTTTCCTACTTCAAAATTAAATATAGTGTGTTGTATTAGATTCTTTCTAAAAGGCAAAAATCATTGACTTGCCTCAAAAGATAGTTTCATTCCTATGACTATGAGAAAATAGTCCTAAGAGTTTTATTGTAGTCGGCAAAATAGAATGTAAAATACGCCGAGAGAAATCTTTCTCCAAATGATTCAACCTCAATAAAGGTTTTTAAAAATGTTTGTCAGAATGTTAGATATGTCGAATACTAAATTAATTAAGTTCCGGACTTATTGAAAGGAAACAAACCATAAAAATATCATAAATAAAACTAAGACGTAAAGAACAAAGTAATAGTACCTACATAAAAGAAGAAACAATTCTTGGAAAACACAGCTCCACAGCTTTTCTGTCTATTGTTATTTAAAGTCATAGTAGATATTCTGGTCTGAAGAAAGTGCTCTAGCTAATTCAGATTTTACTTCCAGACATAAATCCATTCCAGCAAAGTCAAGTGACATTCGGAGTCAACAATCAATGGAGCCTGATTCATTAGCTTAGTGACGAGATGTCCGCACTCGTTTGTTTATTTGTTTGTCCGTATGTTTGCACTTTCCTCTTCTGTTTAGACAAGAATTGCGTACGCCACGTTGATTGCGAAGAGGTTTTCGAGTTGTGAAAATAGGAAAATGCTGTCTTGATTGGTAGTAAAGCGATAGATAAATATTTTGACTGGATAAAAACAGTGTAATAAAGACTAAAATACATTAATTTTCCATTAGGATAGGTGACAATTTGTAAAATAACTGACATTGGACCAGGAAAATCAATAATACATTCTAAGCTGAATTCGAAAGACACAGTTATGACTTCAAACCCATAGGCTAAGAGTTAAAAATACATATATGAAAAACAACATTGTAAAGTTTCGTGGATTCTGGAAACGAAGATAATTTAGGAAACATCTATTTTTATAAATCTTCGGAATAACTTTGCTAGCAAAACAACTCTCTATAAATAGCAAAATGTCTTGAAATCCATTTATTTTCGATGTCAGAGGTAATTAACATAATAATATTATTATTAGGAATTCAACTTTCTCGAGTCTATTATTAGTTTAATTAACTTTGCATAATTTGTAGAGCGCTTTCGCGGTTTCTAAGTATATTAGAACAGAGAAAACAGTAAATTATATAATTAAGAAGATTATCTAAAAGATGAAGTATCGTCACAAACCTGCATATTTTTAATAGAATATTTTAAAGTGTTTAGATCTCCTGTAACACGCAAATTCTCAAAAAAGTCAGACAAGAAAAGCTACCTGTCGATGTTTAATTTTAAAATATAATCATCATAACATTTAATTTGGGTAGAAAGAGGTCTAAATTCCATTGCCATAGAACGCACCTTTTCTCACCCTTTCTGAAATTATTCTACAAACAAAAAGTATTATATTTTACGATTATGGTAGACCTATTTAAATGGTATTAGTCTCATGGCTTCGTCGGTAATAACAATAAAATATTTTTATGGTCTTATCATTATTTTCATAATTTTCACTTTTAAACCAAAGTTTGGATCTTCCACGCATCTAATGCACCCTCAGCTATTTTTATTCTCTGGAAAATACTTACAAAACTTACAGATGTTCATAATATAGCATTGTTTTAAAATTTTAAATTAATTTTAAATGTATTGTTTAATTTCCGTAACATCAGCACCACACGCCGTGTCAGTAGTATCAACTATTTTGGTCTGATTTGAAATGTGTACTACGTTATCTGTCTTTGTAACATATGCTTGAGGAGCAGAAATATATTTCTGTTCGAAGTCATGTAGTGTCAGTTACAAATATCCAAGCGCGATAGTAATCACTTAACACCATATGGGCTCTACGCCGCTGCTTGTATCTATTTGTATTATTATTATGTGCTCGTACGTATGTACTTTTACGTGTTTGTAGGATTTTTACGTGTTATTCAAAGCCATCTAATCAAAAAGATGGCATGCCTAATCAAACATTCGGCATACCGTTCTAGATTCCTCGCGCTCGAACCAACAACTTTTGCAAGATCGGTAAACTTTTACCTTCACCGAGCGATCTCATAATCCTGTTGGGAAAGTTGAAATTGAATCATAGAGATGACAGCGGCAAAGTTTTGACGCGATCCTAGAGACACGATCTACTTGACGTGAACGGTATCGTTCATAGCATGATCCGTGATTTATTGAGAAGTCACATGAAAGAAGAAATAAAAAGTACATCAGTAACGTAAAATACGCAAGTAAAATACGTAATATGTTATATTCTTGGGGATGCAACCTTTTAGCAAACATTGTCTTGCAAATTACATACTTCGTACATTTCTTTCAATTTATCTCAATGCAACGAGACCAATTTTTCGTAACAGCAAGTCTTGATGCAATTAATTAAATATCAATATGTAACAAAAGCTATTTGACGTACGCTGAATAAATTTGAGGCTCTGTTTATTATTAATCAAAATTTAATGTGTTCACATTATTATAAATCATAATTATTTAAAATAACCGCAGTTGTGTTTAGTAAATTTTAACATTATATTGCCGTGTAAGTTCAAATAAGTACAAATTCATTATGAATATGTTACTAAACAATCATCCAATGATACAATGTAAGTACTTTTAACAACCACATTGTTGTTTTTATAGCATCTTGGAACGAAATCAAATCCAGTCCACTTCTTCTTTACTTTCAATGCATCAAATGCATGTCATGCGGGCGGTTAAGACAAAACAATTACAAAATGATTCAAGCGATGTGCGTTGTCCTTTAAGGACCCGTAAAAGGTAGATAATTGTTTTCAAGAATCGTCTTCTAAATTGTTAAGTGGCAAATTAAATAATATGTTACCATAGTTGTTTTATTTCTAAACAGTTAGTTGTTTAGTATCTTTGACTTTCTTCTTTATCAGCTTCTTATGTCATTTCTTTTATGATTGCAATTTTACTCTGCTATAGTTCGGATTGATAGATTTTACACAGATTAGAATGTTACAATAAAATTATATTAGAAATTATTTTGAAAACTATACAATGTAAATAATCCACGGTGCGTTCGAACTTAGACCATTAGCAATAGATGCTGAAATTAATACTACTAAACCATCACAGTACTTTAAACGCTCTAATTAGTAAACGGTATAATTAACCCAATTTAGGCGCGAAGAACGCGTACGTTAATAGTACTAACTCAAGCGGATAGGATTGC
>DWMA01000284.1:0-12371 GCA_018252035.1 Urbanus sp. 3 SS-2014
ACTCGTTTGCCGTCAGCATAATAAATGAGACCTTTATACTCAAGCGATATATTAGTCACGGCAAATGCCGCCTTGTTATTCAAAATAGCTCATATTAAATGTCGATAGGAAAAACAAAAGACCTCGTTAAGTTTGATGTCATTATGATCAACGGCAATCGACAAGCTGTTCTGTAATCATCTCGTGACGTTTCGTCCTGTATTACTTTCTTATCATTATCGATCAAGGTTGAATCTTGAACGAAAGAAACATATTTATTTTACTAAGATGATACGACTGAAAACGACTATATGTAGATTATTGGATGTAAAATACTTGCACTATGGAAGTGGAATGCCAAATGTGCAATTTGTTGACGTGCCAATTTTCTTGAAGTGACAGTCTATGAGTTTATAATTTACAGCGAATATCGAAATATAAAACATCATGAAACAGATTTTGAAGGTACTAAAACCAATGGGTATTATTTAAGCGAAGAGGTACTTCCAGTATAAGTACGTACTAAGTTGGAACGTCTCAGATAACTATGTCTCCCTTACCACACCCTTCAGACCAGAACACAGCATTTCTTAACACTGCTGTTATAAGAACACAGCAGTGTTAACCACTTCTGTGCTCTGGTATAAGGCAGAAATAGGTGAGACTGCGGGGCCGCCGCAAAAAAAACCCTAAACTACATAAAATTGGTTACGGGTATTCGAAAGCAGTGACCACTTATCAACAGTTGGATCGCTAGATCGTTGGCAACTTTTACAAAGAACAATTTTTTGAAGGATAAAGAATGGGTTATTTGACGAAAATACACATACGATTTGTATCTAATTCTGTGGAAAACAAGAATAAACCTTTGAATATTATTTTCTATGAATGATGTAAGTTAACAGATGAATACAAAGCGCAGTGAGTAAAAGGCATTGAAGTAACAACCGCGACGCTACGCATATAAATAGACATTTGTCCCATAGAGAATCATCTGAAAGGGAACCAAGTGTTACATATTTATAAATGCTTTATAGAAAAGGCAATGTATTCACAAGTAGATAAATTCAAAGTATTGTTATTGCGAAAAACACATAACCAATGATACTATATAAAAAAAACTAGTACGGTATGCAATTAAAAATAAAAATTTACGATGATTACTCACCGGAAACTAAACATGTTTTTTTTAATATACAGAAATGCCGCCCATACTCCAAAAAATAATTCAAAAGTTAAACAATTTACAGGGGATTATTACTTCTGAAATGCACCGGTGTCGATGAAATTGTGTGATATAGAAGTCAGTTTATTTTAAATAAGTTGCTTAACATTGTTGGAATGAAATTTGGATTTCTTATAGAACAATATAAAACGTACCGAAATATGTATAAGTGGTTCATGAAATCTTAACATTATCAAGTTTAAATCGCTTGAGTTATCACGATGAAGCAATGAAATAAGTTGATCCCAGGGATTTCTACTAACCGTATAAAATTCTTCGCAATAGTTTCAACAGATTTAGAGATAAGAAAATGGTTTCGAATAGATAAATAAACAGGCCTAAAAACAAATACAATGTTGAAAAAGGGCATATAAAAATCCTATTACACTAACTCTTATTCATAGCACCAAATTCACAAAGTTAAATACAATCATTAGGTATTTTATTTTGATAATTTGAAACCTATTTAAGCGTTTTAGATTTGTAATATCGAAACAAAATGTGGGTGTAACTTTTAAAGCAAACCTATTATCTAAATTTTATGGGTTTAGCCTTACCTAGCTTTAGCTCTGCGATGAAAAATCAAAGTAAGTATTCTCTCGCTTTTATAAATATGTTAGTAAATCATTATGGTAACTAACAAATATTTAAAAGTTAGCGCTGACAAAAATGACAAATTACATATTAACCAAACATAAATTATTATTTCTTCGTTCATTCAATATTTTAAAACACTGCTTGATTTCAAGACTTGCCGACAAAGTGTTTGTGTACTTTTTATTCCAATCACGCCAAATATCGATCCATGTAGTTTCTACTTGAATAAATTGACTCCAACGGTCGTTTGTTTCGGTGCAAGAGCCTAACCAGTTCGAGTACCGGAATCAGACCCTTAAATCCTTCACGTTCTCTCGTAAATATACTGCAAATTCGCCGCTAATTGTGAGGAGTGGTACGGGGAAATATTTTTTTGGATTCCAAAGACCTGGATTTTTTTCTTGATTCGAGATAGATACTTATATTAGTATAGTACCATCTGCTCGATGTACGCAATGCGTAAACGATAAATAAAATATGATTAATATCTAATCGCCTATATGACAAATCAGTGATCATAAAATTTATTGTGTACCACCTAATGATAAAAGCCCCGTAATCATCTTTATTGGCTTTTAAGATAGGCTCTAAGACTAATTTTATTTAAATAAAATGTGATAAAAAGGGAAACAGAATGCATGGAGATAATTGAATTGATAAATTGACAAGAAATCTTTAGTGCCTATTTGTTTTCTATTCAGTATTAAGAAAATGTAAGTAGTAAGCCCGAATATTCCCCAGATAATATTACCTAATAATGATGTTGTTGTAGATATCTAGGTCTTCAGGCTCGACTATACTGCAAACCTGTTTGCCAACAACAGTAGTAAAAATTAGGCAACTGGATCCTAGACAACGGGAAAAATGAAATTTTACGAAGTCGATAATTAATCGACCTCACAAATTTGTCCGTACTTCATAAACCTAATTTAGCCGCAATTAAAGAGACATCCGCAATAAGTGGTAATGATAGCATCTATAAGGATGCTATCATTCTTGTTTCAAACCATGGGCTTAATTTATTTCCTGTATCCTCCTAAAAGACAGAAAAAATAGGTATGTAAAACAATACAAATTTTATTTCATTATACAGTAAAAAGATAAGGAAAATATTGTGTTGTAAAATATTCTGCTATTTACTTTCCATTTACTAAGTCATACCACAAAACCTTTATAAAGATCTAAAATAGATTAAATTGAGTCCTTGCAATATAACTACTGTATAATACTAGGTACTTGTTGAACAATAAAACTCACTTCTCGGACACTCTTGAATCTCTTGACACACATTTGTTCGATTGAATCTTTATGACAATGTTATGAATTCTGAAGCGATTCAAACATCCTTTGTTGCTCCTTCGTATAATTTTTTATCATAGCATCATTTGATATCTACAATGTCACTCGGTTTTGTTTACTCAATCATAAGTAACATTAGAATTGTGTAAGTTTAGGTGAATTACATTTTTATTTGTAAGTATTTAAAATAAAATCTTTGGTAAATTCATAAAATACTACCTAAATTAATATGATATCATTTCTAATTTAATCATTATTATTATATTTAGTATAATTTAGTTTTATGCCTTTATAATAGAGAAATGATCTGATATTAAATACGAGCTTAGCGGAAGACGTTTCTACTACAAAGACGAAATCTCCATAAATAAATAATTGAATTTTATTAACATTATAACGTTAAGGATCATTTTCAATTATCTAATAAACAAAATTGTTTTAGCATTATAAAGGTTAACCGATCTATAACATAATTATGTGTTCGTAAAACAGGTCTTATTACTTAGATTTTAAGATTATATTTGCATAGATATATTCTCTTGTGACAGGTGGCGGTCGTTACTGTCCGCTAGACAAAATTTGTGGTTGACTCTCATTTATTCTATTCCTACCCGCTGGGTATTTCACAATAGCGCTCATAAAGCTCGGACGAGAGAAGAGTAACAAGCTAATGAAATTCACAAAAAAATAAACTTGCAAGACACACACTGCTATAACCAATTTGGTGGACGAGATTTCTCTCATTGCCATCTTTGGATTCAAAAATTACCCGTTGTGTTTATGCTATCTTATCATGTGCGAAAAGTTTGTGAAATTATAGTATTCCAAACAAAATTAGTTAACAATGTAACAAAAATATTGATTTGCTTTCTTTTTCTTTTCTTAAATTTTTGATTCATAGCATACACTTGAAAAAAACTCGCTTACACTTTATTCTACGTTATCGAACCTTGTGAACTTCAGATGAATATTAATTTAAAGTATTACTAATTTATATTTTATTATATTAGCAATATTCATCATTCAAATGATATCTTCCTTTAAATGTTACCACTTTCAGCATTTACACGTTATCCGACATTAATCTGTCTTGCCATTACTGTAGACGGGCTTAACAAATTATGTAAACTAAATAAATTATATCACTTCGAGGCAATTTATTGACTGGCATATAGACTAGATTAATGTTGTCTCTAACGATAAAATCCTCTTGAAAGCCATTCAGGTTAGGACAACTGTCAATGAAACCCAGACGCTTAATGGCCAATGAAATGTTAATCATGCTAATTTCAAACGGTTTATGCATGGTTTATGTCTCTCACGCAACTTTATTATGTGTATACGTCGGCAAGTCTTTTATCTGAAAAATTTTAATTGGAAATAATGTTGTAAGATAAACATGTGACGTTAAATGATTCCATTATTTATGTATGAGTGAAATGTATATGCTTAACAGAATCACAATGTTGTTTGAATAAGAACATGTTTATACGATACAAACTTGAAATCAGTTTGTGTGGTATAGCGCACTCTTATAAATAAGGATAACAAGAATATAAATCATCATTAAGAAACCAATAGTAATGGCTTTAATGTAAAAATAGCATCTTAGAATGTTTCTATATTGATAAAATAGGAATGATATATCAGACATAATCAATTTAAAATTAAGGGCTGTAAACTAGTCACAGAAGACAGAACCAGACTCGTGAATATTACCTACTGTATGTTACATACTTGAAATGCAGCGTTCTACACCATCTGAATTATTATAGCCCATTAAGCAAGTGGATTTACCTTTTACATCTCGAAGAGTAATTCTCCGTAATAGCCTCTCACCAAAGGCGGTTGATCGATATACAAATGTCATCAATGCCTTGATTTGCAGACCAATCTATGCTGATTTATGTATTTTAAAACCAATCAGAATTCAAAACATTCTAGGCAACAAACACTACACTAGGCACTCAATTTCTACAGGCATATTAATGATAAAAAATTAGGTTAATGTTCCTTCTGATACACGAGGTTAATGTTATAATACGAAGTTATTAACAGCTGAGCGGCAAAATGAGACATTAATTTGAAATTTGATTCTGAACTTGTTATTTTTGACACTAAATTGATGAAAACGAAAACAAATAACAGTAAAAGGAAAAGCGACACGTAACGTAACACACACGAAGCATGGCCTTTTATGCACGTTAAAAACTATGTTTCTATTAACACGCAAAAAATCCGATATTTCGGATTTGGAAAATTGTTAATATGAACGGTTTCATGGTTTATTTTATGATGATATCAAAAATTATCTAACACTAATAAGTAAATTCATTCTCGTAACTAGTCATCTGATGGTAGGTTTTCTGTTTGCACCTCTACAAAATTTGTTCATATTATGAAGACTAAGAAACAACCATGTTTGTCTTTAAATTACTTGAATTAGAGACGAGACCAATTTCACAAGTACAAATGACTCTAAGGAGGAAATAAATAATTATGTGGAACGGGTAAAAATTCAAGGTTTTTTATAGTGGCAACGCTATAAAAAAGCTGTAAAGCGTTCTAATTTCAATGAAGCATACAACTTACGTCCCTATACGTGCGTGACGATAAGGCCAATCAGGAAGGTTATCTGTTCACCGTGAACCAGCGCATTTGACAGTATTTCAAAAACTGTTAATAAATGCTAATGACCGATGAACGAGTACGGGCGATTTATTTAGATCCATCATTTAGTCGTGATGATAACCGAAACTAGGCAGAAAGTGCTAAATCTTTATAATGACTCTTGGCTTGAACGCAGGTTGTAAAAGTCAATTACCTGGAACGAAAACTAAACGGATGGCTGAGCAGTACTAGCGCATTAGAATATATTAATAAGGGAAAGACAAATTGCGATAAAGGTTCACAGACCAAAGTTCAGATTTCTTTTAAAATATTTTAGACCAAATATTTATAAAATACTAGTATTTCCATGTTAACACTAATTCAAAACTTTCATCTCTAACTCGCCAGAGTTGAGCTCTGGTAGCTTGCCGTTTATAGCTTGCAGTGCGTAGAAGTATAAACAGAACATTTAATAATAGACTTTAGTTGTACACTGCTCTTTAGAGTTGTTAAATAACTCGTTTCCCGGCTATTTTCTGGATTCCTGGCCCTCGGGATTATATTCGTTATGTTTGTTCACGGAATCTGGTTTGGGTTCTTCATCCTTTATTTAGTCTCTTGGACATCTTGGCTTGGAGCCAATACCTGGTTAACTATCAACTACTTTTCTACATCCGGATTATTTTGAAGTATTCCTACATTCTATTGTATTTTTCCTGCTTTCAATATGTTTAAAAATATGGTTTTCATCCTGTTACACGATGGTCATTTTGTTGTTTACCTTTACTTTAAAATAAATATTAGTGTCATTTGCAATTTGTACTCTAATTTTTCTTACATAATTAGCTTCGTGATTGTAGGTTTACGTAATTTTGTCTTATTTATTCGGATAAACATGTCGTTGAGGTCGCAAAAGTACCAAAACTATACTTCCCGCATGGCGCGCCCATGCATACTAATAGTCAAATTGGAATTCATCGTGTCATTCACACTATTATGACTCTTTTTGGGCAATTGTGGATTAAGTACACTCATGAGGGGAATACAAATTGTTCTAAACTATAGTTAATATATTCTTTAGAGACAGATTTAGATCAGAGCGTAGTGACAATTCAGGGTTTCAATTCCGTGCATGTAACTTTTAAATTTGTAAATTACCAACGTATAACAAATAAATAAATATTCCTCATATTCTATATGCTAGCTATATGTTCTCAATGTGTTTAAAGGTTTCTTCATCCTCTTATTATATCAATCCGCTAAAGGCCAGCATGGTAAACTATAACCTCTTTGATTCCTAGGATTTGTCCTAGTAGTGAACCAGTAATGGATTGATGATAAATTACAAGAAATAGATTCACTGTGGTTTATGCTTACTAATATATTTAACATTTACGCTATTATTTGCCAAGTTGTAGATATACATCAAGTTAAATAGCTGGATATAAAAAACTAGGGAAAATATGGTCTTGCTTATGACTGAGAGTAGAGCACTATCTCCCCAAGGTGTGCAGTACTATAGATGAATTAAATGAGTACTAATACTTTTGAATAAAATTATTACATCTTCTTGTAGCAAAGGTCTATCTCGATTTCTATTCATAAATAAATATAATGACAAAATCTTCTGACACCATCATCTAGCTTTATTATTATTGTTCATGAGTCTTTGATCTTAGTTCTTATTAATAACTAGCTATTTTCGTGCCTGGAATTCATCGACAGGTCTATTATTATCAACAGCTCTGTTATCTTAAAGTTTTTGTTTTAAAAACACACAGATGCCTATTTATCAAAGTGAATAAAGTGCCGCAGTGGGTGTGTTATTTACACAGAGCTAAGCTATGAAGTTTATATCTTAAAATAAAATAAACATACGTAATTTATTTGACATTCTTTGACAGGTGTAAATAAAATAAACTGCATGATTATACAATTAAATACATAATATGATATAGAAACGCTTGTTTTGTTTGTACAAAAAATAGTTATAAATAAAATTTTAGTTTCACGAATAGGTTCTTGGGAAATTGTTTGAATTTAAAAAATAAAAAATATGGCTAAAATTACTGGATTTTTAGTTCTGCATATACAACAGTGGATGCATAATAAATAAATGAAAAAAACAAAATTAAAAATAAATAAATAATAAGGAAAAAATGTTCACGAATGTGTATTCTTCGTAAATTAGTTTTCATCGCAGTGCCTTCTTTGTTATATTACACCTTGCTGAACATCTCTCGTTTAGTTTACATCTAATGCGTTTCTTGTTTCTACACATAATGGCTAACATAACTTGAAAGTTATATAATGCTGTTAGTTGTTACGTTCGATCGAATAGTATATTATGGTGTTTTATTTTTAACCGACTTCTAGATGTCTACATATGTTCTATGAACGAATTAGACATATTGATGTGGTAATTACTCAATAATTTTATTATGCTGTGAACGCCTGACAGTAACCACAAATTTAACAAGCCATAAGGTAAATTAAGTAAAAAGTTCATTCAGCTTAAGTCATTAACGATGAGATGCTTATCGATGCGTTGAGCAAAATCATAAAGTACATAAAAGTCGAAAATTTCACAGCTCCTTTTTAAACTCTTAATGATATCATTTATTTACACTTTGACAAAATACGCTTGTTATGGAAAAATTACGTAACTGATAAAGCAACTCCGAACTGACATTTTCATCAATGATAGTAAGGTAATGTAAGACATTTCAGTATTCTTTTCTTATCGTATGAATGTTTATAAGTGATTTTCAACGTCTCTCGGGCCTAAACATTTACTATTATAAATAATAATCCTATTCGCTGTATGTTCTAGGTATATCGTCTACAAAAAAAGTTTTTTCAATAACTATGTAGCTTAGAATGTTATGAAAAAACTTAATAAATTATTTGTACCTAACGAATACCGTTGTTATTAGGTAACATACTGCAAAAATCATCTAAACATTTTAAAATCTAGAATACCAGTCAATGTCTTTTGACGAATAAATTTAAGTCCCAAGGTAAGTTAAAATTAAATAATTAATTCTCGAGCGGTCTCATAAAAGTTGAAATAAACATTAATTTATATTGTTGCATAAGCATATTGTTTGTTTTACGAAATACAAAACTTAAAACGAGGCATTATCCTTTATCAACTGGATGGTCCTTCCTCTGTCATTGTAAAGTAGCGTGAATTGGCATTGTGATTATAATAATTTAAATATAATTACCCAATAAGGTATTACGGAGTTCTTTTAAGCATACTCTCAGATCAACGGCAGATTTCGACTATAAACAAAATGAAGCAATTTTATTTAAACTTATTCTTAAACAAGGTTAAAAGGAATTTACGTTAACATTTGGTAAGTCATGCACTCAATGGCTGACTTGTGTTGATTCAATAATACTTTTGGCTATTTACAATAGTTTACGATGTTGATACGAGTGTGAATTACATGTACAAATTCTCATTTGGGAGTCACGAGTTTTGAGTTAACGCGGCATTGCATTGAGCGCCTTTTAAAGTATTGGTAAAGACATCATTATTTATGAATATCATTCACACATCTGTGACACTTAAACTAAGATTCTGACATATGCAGGTATTGACCTTTATGGGTCATGAAACTTATTGATTACATTCAATTTGCATAGTCATGATTACGAATAAGGTAAATTTCACATTTTCTATGAATATCTAAGACGAAGATTAAGAAAAGCGTCAATGGAAAAATACTCACAAGAAAGCATACCTATATTAATTAAACGTACATGTACTTTAACTTATACGATTTTGTACTTGATTCTAATTAACGCTAGGCATTTAAAGTCAACATTTTCTATTTGGCATTGGATATTGTCAATGGCATATACAGTAATGTAGGCACATGTTTCTTCTGTTAAGAAGTCGTTTTATCTAGATTTCAAGGAACCAATACACTGGACCAATTTTATGCGAAATTGCAAAAAAACCATGTAGTGTTAAAAAGACTCTAAATTAATTAAGATTTGTAAGCATGTCAAGATGGAACTTAGAGTCAATCACACATGCATTGACCCTGAAGAATATTTGGGTACGTTTCACATAAATAAACCCGTTGTATATTCTTCAAAGTAAAACATACCAGCGGTATGAAGTGATGGTAGTACTTCCGTGAGCGAACCATAAAGAGTTCTATCACCTTTAAACTGACCTTTCAACTGATAATGATCTAAGCTATTTGATGATTAATTATTATGGTAACTTGTACCTTTGATTTATTAAGACGATTTACACATAGTATCGCAACAGTAGACCGTTGATAAGTAAAAAGAATAACACTTCAACTACTTGGTACTTTAACTGTTTCTCAAAATGAAACCTTGTTTACGAATGGCATTGTCAGTATGAACCTATTGAGTGCAGATAGTGTAATCGATAAGCAAAAGGTACTTACGCTTCGCTCTTGTCGTAGATTGGGAATGTCTGATGCGTCAAGTCTTGGAGAGACGAGCTGGTTTGCGGCTCAGCAGAGATACCTTGAGCCCTTTGCTTCCGAGGCGCTCTCGAACCTCTGGCGTACTGTTGATACGGGAACACGCTCTGCAATTTGTCTAATTGCGAGCGTAGTTCCAGCATCTCCTGGTCGCGTTGCTTCAACAGCGCCTCCAGCTCCCTTATCCTTTCAGCTAAGGGTTGCATATCGTTAGTCACCGCTGCGTTAGCAACACAATTCTCCGAATCCGAATTCATCGCGGTAGGAGTCCCCATTATTCCGTTTAACTCTTCTCTATACGTTTCGTCTAAGGCACGTCTATCACCGTTGACCGTGGGAGCCACGGTAAGCGCTCCTCCACCTGTGTTCACTACGGCCCTCGGCTCATCGTCACCAGCTGTACGCTGTGACGATCCAAAGCAGAGGGTGTCGAAACAGACGCGCATTCACTCGGCTACCGAGCACTACAATCACTAAGGATCGATCACTGAGGTTTTTGTTCACGTTAGTTCACTGTCACTGGGTCCAGTATGGATGCGTAGGAACGTGCGACGCGCGCGCGGACAGCCGACGTAGTGCTGATACGATGCCGCCGTCAGCCCCGCGTACGGTGACGCCCTGCAAATTATATTTTCTTTAGTGAACAAGAATTAAGCTAAGAAGTAGAGTATCAGACAAATCGACTTCGAATCGAATCTTAATGTTAGGAATAACTTGTAATTAATTTGTACTTCATATAAGTAAGAAATAACTATCAATACAATCTTTAACAATCAACAATCAATTATAGTGTGCCTCTGTGATCTTACAATCATTTTCTATACTAAGCTTATATTCTACTACTAAGCTTAAATATCAAAACATAAAAATCAATTTTACTTTTTTTGTAAATACCTGTCGAATTAGGTACCTATAGTATGGGAAATAGCTAGATAATTTATGTAGAATTGAAATAATAGAAAAGAAGAAAACAATATTAGACACAATAGTTCCAGTTATAACTACATAATCCTGTCGACAAATGCATACGACTACTGACCTGCACGAAAGACTGCATTTAGTTCATAAAAAAGTTTATTTTAAAAGTCAATCCATTTATATTAACATATTACACAACATCAATCACTTATTCGTTTCGGTACAGATACTTATCAGTAGCACTCAATCAATTAATATTCACAATTAATATTCCAATAAAGGCTAAATGTTGTCAAACCGAGCTTTCATTATACTTGTAACAGTCAAGTATCTATGAAACGAAAATCTACGAATAAATAAAACTACATACATACGAAATCATTTCTTGGCGACGGCTCTATCAGTACTAAAAGATAGATAAAACTATGAATCAATGTATCTAATTTACTTAACGTGATATCTATGATAGTGATTGAACTGCTTTACGATATTGGTGAACGCCGCTTTTAAAGTACATACAATCTATTCGTTTTGTGCTCTACACATGCTGTTTATTTTCTTAAATTCTATTTATTTACTATTAACAAGTTGCTAAAGTATATTTTTGGATTTTTTTTTGTAGGAGACATATATGATATATCTAAAAATTGTGAGAGGTCTATAATTAAACAAATGAAGATGTAGTTCATTAGATCAGAAGTAATATGTGAGATCTGCTAAATTGAAATGCCCTTTCATAGTTCGACTGTAACAATGCATCCATAACATCTGGATCTCTTATAACAACTTTTTTGAAAAGTAAGGCAAAAAAACCTAAACGAAGCTTTTCTCCTCAGGCTTAGCAATTCTTATAGGTGTCGCACATCACAGTAGGTAAAAAATTCAAGATTGGCCTTGAATTTTTTACCTATCTGCATTATATTAGAGGTCATTATGGCTGCTCCCCTCAGTGATCCAGTGAATAAAAATATAACTCCCCCTCCCCGTTACACCAAAAAGTCTACAATTCTATTCTAAACTGACCAAGAATGTTTACAAGCAGCTTCTACTTAGTATAAGGTGGCCTGAATGTTCGATCAATCACTACATAGTATAAAACAAAGTCGCTTTCAGCTGTCTGTCCCTATGTATGCTTAGATATTTAAACTACGCAACGGAGTTTGATACAATTTTTTTAAAAGATAAAGTGATTCAAGAGGAACCTTTATATGTAAATTAATGCGTGCGAAGCCGCGGGCAAAAGCTAGTTCTGTATAGATCCGGAATCG
>DWMA01000285.1:0-12370 GCA_018252035.1 Urbanus sp. 3 SS-2014
ACTGCTGAACACAGCATGTTCAGCAATTGGCGGAATTGGTTTCATGAGTACCACTGCTGAACACAGCATGTTCAGCAATTGGCGGAATTGGTTTCATGAGTACCACTGCTGAACACAGCATGTTCAGCAGTGGTACTCATGAAACCAATTCAGTTCAGCGCTTAACACTGCTGTTATAAGGCGGAAGTAAGTTTTTTTTCTTTTTATGCATAATGGAAGTAGCAAACGAACATGCAGTCCACCTGATGCTAAGTGGCCAATGCCGCCCATGGACATCTGTAATCAACCCTAGATAAGATCTCAGTCCTACCTGAGGTCCGCCGCAGATACGTTGCTACCCCTGAGGCCTAAATTGGAACGCCTCGGATAAGTATGTCTCTCTTACCACCTACTTTAAACCAGAACACAATAGCGCTGAATAGTGCTGTTATGAGGCAGAAATAGGTGTGACGGTGATGCCGCATAAGTCGAACTGCAAAGGGCTCTATTGCCTTTAAAATTTTGTCTTGCTTGAATCTTGATGCACCACTGACCACCATGCATGCACCACCGTAGAGCCCGTAGATTTGATTTATTCTTCACCTTACTTCAAAAAATAAGTATGTATAACAAAAAAGACACAAAAGTAGAGTTAAAACATTCACATTACCTATATTGTAAACTCACTTTAATTTCACTAAAAGTAATTAATAAAAACAAATTATACCATACAATAACAACTGAAACACCTCTGAAAGCAATGTATCAGAGAATAACCAGTAGGTACTCGCTTTGTCAAAAAGTTTGCGTTGAAACAACAAAGATTAATTAATGAAATTAATTAATCAAAGTACCACATCCCAATCGCAATAACTTAATTGCGCTTCATTAAATAAAGTACACGGTAATTTAATCAGTAGGTAGTTATTTACTAATTGCAATTTTATGCCTACCTTCTTAATAATTATCAACATCAAAAGCAATTATGAAGTCGTGTAGATAAAGAGGTCTGTCGACTATTCCGTACCATACCATTACCGAGCTATGAACGTATCAGACAGAAAAATGTTCTATGTATTGAAAAGTATGAGATCTCGTTCATAGTTCTGTCTACGACCAATACCTGGAGGTAGGAGGTAGGATGCAGTCCACCTGATGGTAATTAGTCATTGCTGCCTATAGCCATTTTTAATTTGCACCGTTGCCATTTATTACGACTAAAATAACTTTATCTGTTAATAAGAGATCGTACCTTTCCAACGAAATACAAAGCCGTTTCACTTCAGAACAAGTATAGTGGTAGTACTTGCCAAGTAGTGCCACACTGGTGCCACCTTTCTTCACTTTCCATGGTCATGGTATCATACATAACGCATAGTGGGTACACCCTTTTAAACGTATCTTACTTTTTAATCAGGTAACATTTCGAACGAAATCCAATTATGCTAAGTGGATTGCGATTGATTTTCGGGTATTTATTTTATAGAATGAAAATTTTACGTAAATAATCGGCAATAAAATTAACATGGTCAGTTAAGTCTTAATGGAGTTCTTTTATGCGGTAAAGCTAAAGCCCTTCAGTATTATCGACTGGTTTTTATTATTCGCAAATTTATATATTTACTATTCAACTATAATTATGTATTGCATTGTTTTTCAGGGTTAATTTTATATTTACAAATAAAGTTACTGAAAAGAGTATCTTTTCTTATCTATATCTACATATGTGTTGTGTTAAGTCAAAAGGTGTGGTAAACCAAACTTAGATACCGATATTCAGACTCTAATACAAGAAAATCTCTAATACAGAAACAAGCCTGTAATTGACTTTAGGCCAACTCCTATTACATTAGCAGTTGTTTGCAAGTTCCAACAAATTGGGAAATACACTGATAAAATTTATCTAGTTCTATTGTCGCAAGACGTAATCAAAACCTAGCACCTAATGATGCAGTCTAAACTAACCTACAATTTAATATCAGACACTGCTCGTATTTCTTCATTACCATAAAAAATGAAATTGTGGAAAGATAAAGAATGTTAAATATTCAAGTGGACTACATTATCAAATCCGAGAGAGCGATCCATACGTCTTGTATAATCTAGGAACATTACAAGTCCCGGCTGCGATTCGCCTTCCGCGCCGTTGAGATATTGTAATGAAATCCAGCCATCTGTTTTCTCTCGCCAACGTAATATGATGTGCGACCTGCGCCTGCTTTTCTTATACCTTATTATATTCCTCAGACTGTCTATAGATTAAACTCTGCGGTGAAATGTTGTGATAAATAGGATGCAAGTTATTAAGTCCTGAGTAGAAATGGTAAGCGTTTGTTGTTTCAAATACCTATTTAATTTTGAATCGTAGGTTTTTTTTTTTTTTTTTTTTTATTCTTTATTTAATCAAGGAGTTTGGTCACTTAGTGACTATGTCACTCCTGTAATGACCGTTACAAATTTAATCGCATCTACATCTAACAAATAATAAATTACATAGTTTTTTTGCCTGATTAGAGAGGGGGAAAGCTAGAATTGTGTTGCATTTCCCCACCTCATATTTATCCTCAAACATCCTGTGCCGTTCGGACGCGTTCAGGTCACACTCCACCAACACATGTTGAATGTCATCTATGATTCCACAAACCGAACAGAGTGGTGAATCAGTCTTTCCCATTAAATGTTTGAACTTATTTGACGGAATGTGGCCAGAGCGCAGTCTCAGTAACGCCACAACATAATTTCGATCAAGCTCGTTTCCCTCGAACCATGGATAACGAAGAGGTTCACATTGAACTGTTTTGTACCAGATACCTTTTGAAAGTGAACGCTCATCAAAATATTCGCGCCACATTTGTCTGCACGCAAATTTCAAGTGGCCAAGCATCTCTGAAGGTAAAGGACAACATGAGTATGGTACTCCTTCGCTAGTTGCTTCTCTAGCGGCAAAATCTGCATCTTCGTTACCCATTATTCCTACATGTGAGGGAATCCATTGTATAACAACAAACTTGTTAGCATTACGAAGCCTACATATACAATCAATGATAGTCATGGCTATCGGGATACCTCGAAGAGTCGAGGGTACCTGAGCCAAGTGTTGGATACTGCTTTTTGAGTCTGAAAATATAACAAACTTGTTTTGTTCCAAATCCATTATGTATAAAAGGGCCTCAGCTATTGCAATAAGTTCGCAGTGCATGATAGAAATGTTAGCATTAATTTTGAATTTCATTGATACATTACTTTGAGGATCAAAAACAGCAGCTCCAATGTCTGATTTGTCTTTAGACCCGTCTGTGAATAATTTATAATACACATCATATTGATCGTTTATGTAGTTTTCGCATACATTTTTAAGATATATTTTATTAATTAATCTTTTTGCTAAATTTATTCCTTCAACTTTATCAATTACTGTATTTTTCAAGTCTATGTTGTTAATCCAAGTTTTTAAAGAAAATATATCAGGTATAGAGCTGGAATAAGTGGGATGTTCTTTATAAATTCTATGTATCTCTGTTAATAATGGACGCTTTTTGTTTCTCCAATAACATCCCTGGCATTGGTTGGAAAGATCATCTAAAATTTCAAAAAGTACATTGTTAGCAACACTACTTGACTTTAAATAATATTTACCAGCAAGATATCTTCTTCGAATTGTTAAAGGTGGAAGACATAACTCTCTTTCCATCACGTGTACTGGAGTGCTTTTAACGAATCCTCCTATGATCCTCATTGCTTGGTTTTGAATTCTGTCTATCTTTAAAAGATGGCATTTCGCGCTAGAATCATATAAAAAACTACCGTAGTCTAACCTGCTACGAATTATTGCGGTATATAGAATTCGAAGATGCTTCGGATGTATTCCCCATTTTGACCCCGCTAAAACTTTAAATATATTGAGATTTTTTAAAAGTTTATTTTGAATTTCGTTAATATGTTTACTCCATTTTAGAGATGTATCCAACCACATGCCAAGATATTTTATACAGTTAACTTGTTCAATAGTAAAATTATTAATCTTAACACAAATTTCACTCTTACTTTTACCTCTACTAAATATACAAACTTTGGTTTTGCTATGAGAAATACTTAATCCTAGTTCTTCAATCATATTTTGAAATAAATTTACAGAGCTCTGCAATAAAAATACTGAATCTGATAGCTTTTTCTGACTAGTATATAATATAAAATCATCAGCATATTGCGATATAAATACTTCATTAATTTTTTGACTTATATTTATAGTAGCTGCATTAAATAAGAGTGGGGACAGGGGATCACCCTGAGCTAATCCAATTCCTGAAGACCTTTTTATAATTTTACCGTCATTTGTTTCAATTTCTAAATGTCTAAGATGTAAATATTGCCAAAGGTAGTTACATAAATGTGATCCTATACCAAGATTATCAAGTATAGTCAATAGTGACATTACATCTACATTGTTGTATGCGCTATCCAAATCTATAAAACAAGCAGCGGTTGAGAAACCTTTAGACAAAGCTATTTGAATGCGTGATACTAGTCTGGAAAGGCTATCATAACATGACCTGAACCTTCTAAAACCTGTAGTATTAGGTGATAAGTAGTTGTTTTTTTCAAGAAACCATTCCAATCTACGCGTTATGATAGTATGAAGTATTTTACACAAACAGGATATTAATGCGATAGGCCTAAAACTTCCATCCATACCGTTAGTGGCACCCGATTTCGGAATTGGAATGATTCTAACATTTCTCCACTGTTCCGGTATAGTTCCTGAATATAAAATTTTGTTATATAAATCGGTAAGCAACGATATTCCAATAGTAGGCAAGTGTCTAATCATGGAGTATGATATATCATCTTGCCCAGGTGCCGTGTCGGTTTTTTTAATAGAGTTAATGACTTCTTGTACCGAAATCGGGCTGCACAACTGTGTATTAACGGAATTAAAGATAGGTTTATTTGGTGTTGTGTAATCTGGTGTTATGCTCAGTAGCAGACTATTTGCTTGGTTATAATTAATTGCAGACCTATGCGAACCATAACCCTTTATCCACTTCATTCGTGACCACATTTCGCTCGAAGTTTTAACACTGTCTATTTTATTACAAAAACTTTGAAATGATTTACAACGTGCTTTTCTAATAGCTCTCTGAGCTTTACTGATATGGAATTGCAATTTTTCAAGATTTTGTGGTGAAGGATTTCGTCTGAAAGCTGCTAAAGCCAAGCGTCTCTGAGCAACCATATGTGAAAGATTTTGGTTCCAATATGGCTTTGGTTTAAATTTTTGTTGCTGTAAAGGATTATTACACATATTAAACATCGGTACATACTCGTCTGCAGCAGTATTTAGGATGTTAATGAATTTGTCATAAGAAGTTTGAACATCTGTTGGTAGTGATAAAGACATTATTTCTGACTTAACTTTTTCTGAATATGCTTTCCAATCGGCTTTCTTAAAATTTCTCCTCTTAGTAATCTTTCTAAAAACATTTATTTCAGTACTAATTTTAATGATCATATGATCGCTTCCCAAATTCTCGTTCATAACATTCCATTTAAATTTTAGAGCTAAATCTGTTGAAAGCGTAGTTAAGTCCGGTGACGTTCTCTGAACCGTATTACTTACTAGTTTAATTCTAGTGTCGGAACCATTGTTAAGGGTTATGAAATTATTTTCCAATATCGAGTCAAATATTTGATTTCCTCTTGTATCTGTTTTAGACGACCAGGTCGAATGGTGCCCATTAAAGTCTCCTGCTATAAGCGACTTTCTACTTAGTAAAGAGAATATTCCGTCCCAATCGCTTTTTGATGTTTGCACGGACGAAGGGCAATATATCGCAATAATATTTTCAAGGTGGGCACAGTTATGTAGCTTGACGCATACATTTTGTATTTGACTATTAGTTATATTTAATTTCCATATTGAAGCTTTAATTGAGTGGTGAATTAAAACTGCCACACCTCCATATCCATCATTACGATCTGACCTGAATATATTATAGCCTGAAATTCGAAATTGGCTATCTGGATTAAACCATGTTTCACTAAGGATAGCAATATGTGCTCTTTCTTGACTAAGTAAAAGCTCAAATTCTGATTTCTTTGGGCGCAAACTTTGCGCATTCCATTGTATTATGTTCATTATTAAGTTGGTTTGTCCGTTGTTATCCATAATTTTATATTGGAGAAAAAAGGCAAATCTATTAAGTAATTCAGTACAAAAGAAGTAATTGAATCAAAAATTATTTTCGAACATACTCTAATCTTCTCTTCTAACGATAACTTCTTGTCTAATATTTTTTCTAGCAGTTGATTAAGTATAACTTTCCATTTAATTTTATTTTCTTTTGGTACATTCTCTTCATTAGATTGATTTATTTGTTGATTTATAATACTCTCATTTTCTGATAGGAAACTGCATTCCATGTTTCTGTCTTCTCTAGACTGACTTTTATTTTTCTCCTTGTTTTCGTTTTGAATCTTCCTTTTTTTTCTTTTTCTCTCTATTGCTTCTCGAGGTTTTTTCAAAATGTTTGCATATGTGTTATCTGACTGTGATATAATAGTGTTTACTGGATTTAAATTTTCCTCTACACATGTCGGCTGAGTCTGTGAAAGGCTCTCGGAAGGACCTTCTATGTATATTGGCTGTGTTGTAACTTCAGGTGGGACATATGTTGTCAAGGCTCTTTTATAAGAACAGTTGAACTCTGCCATCAGTTCCCTAATACGCCTTTCTTTTAAATATACAGGACATATTCGAGCTAGTGCCATGTGTTTTCCGTGACAGTTATTACATTTATAAATTTTCGTGTCACAATTGGCGTGAAAACTACTACATTTTGGGCATATTACTTTGCTTGACGGACATGTTTTAATTGTGTGACCATACCTCCAGCATCGAGAGCATTGTGTAACTGGGTACAAATAAGGCATCACTGTCGCTGCTGTATCATATATATAAACGCGAGCTGGTAAAGATGTTCCTTTAAAGCAAACTCGAATCGCTTCGGATAGTTCCCATTGGCCATTTACGCTATTTCTGCGTTTTAATCTTTTTACTCCTATTACTTCCGTCTCACACTTTAAACTTCCTAAAATTTCTTCTTCAGTTGAATCTAAGTCAATATCTTTTATTACCCCATATGTATGTATTATTTCCATTGTTCTTTGGCATTTAAATCCATTTTCTTTAAAACATTTCGACTCCATTAATTTCTCTGCACTATTTTCATTATTAAACTGCACTAGTACTTTGTAGGCGTTAAGATATTTTACCTTTGTTATATCACATATGTTTTCTGTTTTTAACATTTTCGCTAACTTAAATTGCTTTGGTAGTTTCTCAGTGGAAGTGATACTAATTTCAATTTTATCCTCTGGAACCCTTTCAGATTCTTCAAAATCATCTGTTCGTGACAATCGCTTACCTCTTCTCGTCATTGTAGTCCAAGCTTCGTCTTGATTAATTTTTCTACTTCTTTTGTTAGGTCTTGGTACATTAATATTGGTACTTGCTATGTTTTCCCCTTCCAACTCCATAATCTCACTATTACTTGTCTTCTCGTTATTCCTCGCCATCTCACAATAATCAATTAGGCTTTCCCCATCGTCTAACTCAATTGAGTGCACACTATTAAGTTCAATATCATCCATTTGTAAACAACATGCTATGCGTTATCGCAGTGACACGATCGAACAAAGCGACTTAAAACCGGTTTTGATTCAAACGGTAGACGCGTCCAATAACACACAGCGCCCGCGCGCAACTGTATTTGCTATTTATAATATCCCATTTTTAATACATGATAGATTTTGATGACAAAGATATAATAATATGGACGCAGATACGCAATAATGTCTTCACCCACAAAAAGTCAAATTTGGAGACTTCGACGTACTCACTACTCATATAATACGCCATGTATTAAACATTATGCAAAAGAGTTTCAAGGCAATTAAATTTTAAAACTACAGGCTAAAATGTATTTATATCTTAACACAAATATGAATACACATAGACAAGTAAATCGTTGCGTTATGACAAGTGCGTTTAATTTATCTACTTCTAACGTTTATACTGCGTCCCTCCGACGGCAATGTTTATCAAGTGGCCGCAAGGAAAAGTTGTTAGGAGCTATGTTTGGAAACAACCCACGGTTGGTGGAAACCAATTGCTATCTGGGGCTTTAGATGTTTCAAATTGAGCGCTTCCGTGTCGATGTACGAGATGGATCGGTTCAATGTTATTTAAACGTAAGTAAATAGTATAAAAACGTGAGTAAAATAGTAGTTCATTTCTTTTTCATTGGATTTTTCGAATATTGTATTTAAGAAGTGACTTACTATTTAGGTTCTCCTTCTACTTTTAATATTTAAGATAATGAAGAAACCACCACCTATAATTTAACTTTAAATAAACATACATTATTATACATATGTATATTATGTCTGTGAATTTAAGATTAATTAATCAAAATATTGAGAATTATTCGGTTGCTATATCGATTTTAAATAAAGTTAATCTGGTCTACGTATACGTAACGTAGATTTAGGCTGCAGATAGAATCTAATCTCTAGTTACAATAAAGTATTAACTGTTCTTACTGATAATGTAACTATGCGTACAAGATAGTAAAATACAACAATATCCTTGCGTAACATACTCCTAAATTCAACATCATAATATTTACACGAAACCGCTATTCAAGTATCTGCCGGCAAATATTGAATTTCCTAACACATCCGGGTATTTTCATGCAGTTTGAAACTAGATTAGCGAGTATTATCGTTTTATATCTACACAAATGCAGCGAGGCCAGTTTTAATCAGTTCAACGTGGTCACGGCTTGAATTACATTAACATACAATTAATCCGTACGGTTGGACTTAAACCACATTCTTAATACGATAGGACTCATTTTATAACGCTATTTAAAAATCTGAAAATGTAACTGTGTTACTTAAGTTTACTAATTTTAAGAATATTTATGTACGTTTGTGTTAAATGTTATTACGTATAGTGTTTGATTACGGTTGCATTTCATATAAGTTATTCATTTCATTTCATAATAAAATGATTAAAAACAATTTACACTATATTCAACTTCTTTTTTTACTACAGGGGGATTATTTACTAAGGAAGTACCGCCAACTCGATGCTGCGCCAGCGTCGATTTAAGTTTTCACTTATTTTGATAACGTATAAACACGTTAACGTGAACGTTTTTCGAAATATATTTAGTTATCAAAATTAAAATATTTTATTTGACAGGTGAGCTTGACATTGAGCACAGCAACGATCTGACACTTTAGTATGCTTTAGTGAATTACCTCCAAATTAAATTCAACTTTTTCACGTACTTTCAATTATTATCTGCATAAAAAGAAAAATGTAATAGATGTTGTAGTACCTATATTAGCATAGATTGTATTTATCTAGTAACGCGATAATAGGTTGTACATTCACAGGAGTACTATAAATTACAATATGTCACGTCCAACCGCCCATATCGCTTTTAAAATTTAGTAAATAAAACGGTTTAGTTTGGAATATGTCATCAAAACTGAATAGCTACTTCCAGTAAAGCGTAAAGAGGGATTCGGTATACACAAGAGTATAATATAGTTTAATGGACATGCGACGTCCAACCCGACAGAACATGTCACGGACTTGATTTATGGAGTCCACTTAGTCGCACGTCATATGTTACCACTTCCGTTATCGGAAATGATTTGAATGGAACATAATTCATGTTTATTAACATCCATCATGGGAATTTATACGGATCAATATTGAAAGCAATTGAATTACAATTTACTCAAGCTAAGCACTCGATCGCTTAGGCAAGAGATAAGTACTAATCTTAGAATGAGATTTAGATAATAATATATGATGCTGCAAGCGTCGATAAATGCAAAACTACGTACCTATGTCCGGTCAGCTATAATTAACAATATCAATAATAATGTTAAATTTCCTTTATTAAACTTTACAACAGAATATCGCCAGACCATAGCGTATACGACCTATTGATTCAGTTCATTTCTTAAAACCCTCTAAAGATTTTTTATCTCAAATCTCCTGATGATGTAATTAAGGAATTGAAACATCCTATCAAACATAGAAAATGGAAGTTTTAAACTAGTACGTATTATAGCTGTTGGAATCAAATATTAAAAGAGGATAGATTAATATTAATTAAGGAATAATATATTATGCTTGTATTCCAACTAAGCTGTTCATAGGAAACCAATTCCAACAAAGTGCATGCCACTTGCCCGGCAAGGCTGGCGTTATTGCCGATGCGAATACACGAGAGTCAGCAACGTTGCGAAACTCAATGCCTTCGGATTCTGATATTTCCTTCTAGAGTATTTTCCGGAAATATTCAGGTAGTCAAGAAAAGGGTAACAGAAACAAATATAGTTTAGTGAATCCGAAACTAAGTTGGGAAGATCGGAAATATGTATATTTTATCTTGCTGTTTGAAATCAGATTTGTTGATGTTTTCACTTTGTTATTGATTCTAACCACCTGTTATTTTTTATTTCTATTGAAGAAACTATATGACCAGTACCAACTTTATGTGATTTTATATGTACTAGTATTAGCACGGAGTTGATACATTTTAATATGTAACGGGTACTCACGATAACACAAAATAACAAAAACGTATCGTGGGTACCCGTTACATAATTAACGTTACTTACAACAGTACCAATTTTTTAAAACAAGAATATTCTTGACCAATTTGCCCATTCCCGAAAAAAGTACTCATAAAAATATTTTACGCACACCGTAACATGAAACAAGTATTATTTTGCAGTAAATCCTGATGGAACTCACTATTCAAGTTTTTATATTCAGTTGAAAATAAAGTCATGAATTCAGTTTATAGATGATCTGGTACGCCAGGGACTAAAAAATGATGAATCTTTTAATTACTAAAAATGTTTTTTTACAAAGTACTTTTAATATCAAAATTTTTGTAAACATTAAAATAAATGTACAAATGAAAATTTATACATGAAATCCCGTTAGCATAGCTGTCTGTAGAGAAATTAAAACGTAATGTTTTGGGCTCAAAATAATAAATTACTTCGGTGAATAATAGAGACTATTTGTGTAGTTTATTACGATTTGTTATTTATATTTGGTGTAGTTTCATGAATAATATACAAAATTTTGTTACAGTGTGGGCTCATTACATCACATCTTAAAAAATTGCCTTGTATTAGAGGCTTTTTTCAAAAATATACAAATGTAATAAATATAGGTACCTACCTATTAATACTTTTCGTCACTGTTATATAAATACTATTACGTAACATAATTTGTTAGATAATTACTGTTACGTAAATATTGTAGCGCGCATGGCCCTGCGGATTACGTAGATCTTAACCGATCTACAAAGTTAAGCAAAGTCTAGCGCGCTCGGCAGATGGATGGGTGACCGCTAGTGTCACAAATTCTATGCGCGTTTCCGTGTTTCGGAGGGCACGTTAAACTGTCGGTCCCAGGTGTTAACGTTGGATAGCAGTCGTTAAAGTTAAAGTTAAATAGACGTTAAAGGCCTCCGACTAGGGGCCTTATAAGCAGGACATTCGACACGGGTTGGTCACTAATCCGTATCACCTCCATCAACACGCATAGGAGCAGTGTGGCGGAGTATGCTCCAAACCTTTCTCAGTTGTGGGAGAAGGCCCGTACCCAGAAGCGGGACATAAAAAAGGGTTGCGGCGATTCAACTTAAATCATAGTGTAAATTTAGCGTCTAAATACTGTTCTGATGTATCATTTACTCAGTACTCCTTAAGATCTTCCAGAACAAAATCGATAATAGCCGCCGTCTTCAGTCGCCGACTTTCCTCGCTTATATCTTCGTCGCTTGTTTCATAAATCGTTGAAAACCTGTTCTAAGATTACCTATCATATCTAAGACGGAGTAAATTTAATGAGGAAGTGCTTTCAGGTCAGTCTATAGCCGGTTTCAATTTGCATATTATCAGGGCGCGGACAGAAGGTCGCGCGACAGTGAGGGCGAATTATCATAAGAATGGATCAACAAGGTGAACGTTTTGTTAAGAATCCCACCATGTTCTATTGTTTCTAGGGAAAATTACAAAAGTAATTTTTCCATAAAAATTAAGAAATTCTTACTCTACATGCAAAAAATAGATATTCATCATCGCCGTCAACCCATTAATGTCCCACCACTGGACCCCGTATCTCCTCTTATAGTGAGAGGGATTTAGGCCAAGTCCACCGCGGTGGGCAAGTGCGAATTGGTAGATATTATACACTTTTGAGAACTTTTATGAACTGCCAGGTGTGCAGGTTTCTTCACGATGTTTTCCTTAAAGCATGTGATAATGAGTTTCTATATACTCACAT
>DWMA01000286.1:0-12353 GCA_018252035.1 Urbanus sp. 3 SS-2014
ACACTGCTGTTATAAAGCAGAAATAGGTGTAGCGGTGGTGCCGCCGGAGTCGAACCACAAAGGGCTCTACCACCTTCATAATCATTCGTATATACATACCATCATACATAATATAAAGTTGTAGCAAAGTAGTTTTATCCGCATAGCACTAATTTTCGAAAAATATTATCTGATACTTTTAAACTATTACATAAATCTATTCATTTAATATTAAGCTTAAATGACATTCGAACGATGACTTCGTGAGCGCTTTAGACTGAAAAACATTTTGTTATATTATTGGGCATTGAAGCGTGTAATTTGTACTTCATTCTACAGACCAATACAATATTGTCAATCCATAATATCAATTTCAGTATAGCTAATTTCAATTTAGTCTGTATAATAAAGAATCTTGTTGACCATGGTCTACTTTTTGAATTACTATTTATTATTTTTACAGCAGCCCACCTGATTTTAATTGTTTACTGCTAGTCCAAAAGTAAATGAACTACTAAACTTAGTTATTTAGAATGATAATGATTAAAATCTCTCATCTTTTACATCATCGACTTTTACAACACCAAAGAAATCGTAAATAAGTCCTTGTAGCATTAACTGAATGTGCATTTAACGTCTTTCGAATTCTTTATCTCATCGTAGCGCTATAAAATTGAAATACGTCATATTAAGCAGAACAGAACCTTAATTAACCCTATCCTTCGAATAATATACAGAAGTTTTACTCCACTGCTTTAAGGGTGATAAACTCGTTGCAGACTCACAGAGTCCACCCAAAACTGTTATGCAACTCTATTTTATATACATAATAACATAAATTTAATCGGTTTTTGTATACGTTATAAATAAGATTAGAATAAATGAAAAGGTTTGTAAAATTTCTCCACCGTGCCGATTACCTTGAAGGTGGTGTTAGGTTATTCATTTTCAAAACGAATTCTATAAAGTCGGTATGTATTTTTTATAAATTGATATAATTGATTTAAAATTGCATAAATTGTCCTTTATTTTGTTGAGGGCTATATCGACATTATCAACCCTTATCCAATTGAATGAAACAAGCCATTGCCAGTAAGTTCGTACTTACATGAAGACTGTAGGTAATACATATAATAAAATAACTATTTAACTCTCTTAAGGGGGGAATATGAAAACATCGTTTCTTAGTGGTAAATATTCAAATTTCAGCTTAGTTAGTAACGTAGTCTATGATATTATCCAAAAATGAGCTTTTTATACATAGCCCAATATTTTATAAGTAAGGTCCATCAATCCCTAAACCGAATAGATAGACATTCTGGTGGTGGATAGCAGTAGCAAACAGCAGGTGGGCCGGTGCAGTGAAAGGAGCGGCCGGGGAGCGCTGCGGGCGGCGGGGAGTCTAGACAGGCCGCAGACGCACGGAGGCTGCGCCGCGCCACACGCACACACCCGCAAAGTGCATCGCCTGATTTCACTCACACACACCAACGGAATGACCTCTACCACTTAAGCTACTTTGTTAAACGAACTGCATCTAGCTTTATCCAACGATGTTTTATTTTATTTTACAGCTAAATAATTGGTCAAGTGTAAAACTAAATTATTTCAGATCGTTTCTAGTTGTAAAACAGATTTTCATTTAAATTTTCTTGAAAGTTATGACTGAAACTCTAACTTGTGTAATGTACCTATAACATGGAATTAATAACAATTCTTTATTATGCACATCTTCAGTTGGGCCAGCTAACTCTGTATAAGTATTGTATACTAGGTACCTACTGAATTTTATTTTTGTAACGAAGAAAATTAACTATAAGGGATAGAAAAAGATAAATCTTATAAAGGTGCCGTTTGTACATTGAATATAGAAAATATATTAAAATAATTTGATTTGAAGGTCCGATCCGAGATCCGCGTTCACTAAAATGTTAAAATAACTTCATTAATTTATAATGCTTATTGAACATCCTATCACACGTGCAGCTCGCCCAAGATTTTACAAATGCTTATTGCAGCAAAGAGATGCAGTTCCTAACAGTACAGTATATGAGAAAGCTCAAATAGCATCCAATACAATATGACAGTCAAAAATTGCTTGCCAATATTTTAATCAATGTATTTCAGATCGTATATATCGATCTGTATCGATTCATAACTCATGTACTTATTGAGCGCTTATTTAGCCTAATATCTCCTTAATACATTTAAAAAATCTGATTTCGTAGTCATTAGTCCATAGAAGGTGATAGAAACAACTGCACTCTCCTGAAAATATTTTCTAAGTACCTAAGTAAATGTTTTCTGAAAACAATTTGTTCTGAGAGATCTACATCGGAGCATCGCGAGCACGCTAGCTAGACGGTAATATTAGAATTGTATTCGTTACACAGCATATCTAAGGTTCTTTAACAATCTTATGCAACCTGCAGAATAACTGTACAGAAATCAGAAACCCTATCGAGTAGCTTATCAACGAAATAATACAAAAGTGATTGTTACTTTCACATACCTACCCCGTAAGGCATATCAATTACCAGCCAACGGTTCTCTCCCACAGGTTGCCACTAAAAAAATAAATGGCTGTGTAATTAAATCGATAGCAAGTGGATGTATCAGATTACTGAGTGGAGCGGTGGCCGGTGCTGAGCAGGAAGTCGTGTACTTGTGTTTTTTTTATCGCGGTCGGCGCAGGGAACCGGCGTCGGGTTGCGGACGCATACTTCGCTGACACTCGATACCACTCGCCGAATTCACAGAGTCTCGTTTGATACTGCTATAAGAGTTACAGTGGCGACGCCAGGCGTGTTCACGTGTAACCACGCTCAGAAACGAGCCTATCAGTTATCAGTACACATTCGTACCTACATCAAATCGAACTTTAAATATGCACAACTGCAAAACATCACGTTACTCTACGTATTTTACCTTCGATCATATCCTTAGTTGTAATGATATTATTATTTACTTAATTGCTATTGTGTGTGGAACTAAGACAGAAATACATGTCATATTTTTCTTACCACGGCCGATTTATTACGAGTACAAAATTATATATTCTCTGGTATATAAAAATACAGAGTTGATTCTATTCTTGCCACGTGGTGATGGTCTTGAATAGCACCACGCACTCTCTTCTCAAGGATGTGACAGGAGTGCGATTAAGAAACTAAATCCAGAAAATTGTCATGAGCATCTTCCAGAGTAAACATTTGCACCAACTGCGGTTACCAACACGCATACCAGACGCGGTAAATTAGCAAAAGACACCATTGGGAAAGAACCATGTCCAAAAGGGGATAAAAGGCTGATGGATTGGCGGAATTATATCCCGCTTTAATAGGTACTCCACGTCTGTCTCGATCTTTATGGTCCGATGAAATTATAATTTTTGCTTTGTTTATAAAACACGTTTCGATACATAAAACCCCTTATCACACTCCTTAGATATAATGATGGCTTGAACAATTTCTCTTTTTTCTTTTCTTATCGCCGATTTACACAGCTAGGTGTCACTTACGTTTTTACAGGTGACATATGTAGAATGCTACTGAAACATCATGACGTTATCTTGTAAACTTTATCTCGACTATCAGATCTTAAATATATTTTAACAATATATAAAGAACATAAAATACTTATTCTAATGTACATGTATGTAGGTGAAATTTAAAACAAATCACAGATGTTAACTTAAACGTAAACTAAGAGTTATCTGAGGATAACTCCATGCAAGAAAATGGCTGTAAAAAGTTTTGATAGACTACTTTTTATTGAAATGATCGGTGTAATCGTGTCTACACTGATAGAGAAGTATTTCGGAATGTCGTTTATAAATATAGGAGCATAGAAAATTGAAACTCGATTACGGTAGGCTTTATCAGTAAACAATTTAAAAAGTTGTAAAAAACCCGGACGGTCAACAAAGCGACAGTGCCAGTTACCGTCCAATAAAATGTTATTGTTGTCCACATAATAAAATAATGAAGCGAAACATCGGTAGAATGTGCATATAACAAGCGATGCATCGAACAAAGCCGAGCGGCGGGCGCAGAGCGGGCGAAGCGATAAGTAGGGTTGTCTACTACTTTATGTAGTCATTAAATATTTGATCGGAATCAGTGGTGGATTCAGGGGAAAGAATATAGAGCTCAAGCTCCTCCACCCTCTTTTATATTCATGTCCATCCGGCTCCTTTTAGAGGACGTCAAAATTCAAAAAACTTTTTGAGGATGCCAAAGTGTATCAGCTAAAATTCAAAGCTCAAAACTAAAATCATGAACATTTGACCTACCAATCTGCACTTGGCCCGCATGGAAACACACACATGCACTATGGACCCTTCTCTTCCTGAGATATGCACAGCATCACCCCATCATTAACATGATCTTTTACTACACCCAATCTCATGAACATCTTTTACAAATTTGACAATCAATGACTGTACCTACTATGTAAAACAGATAGAAACTCATTGTTTCTTACCCCTAAGTATTAAGTTAAAATTTGACTAACTCTAGAGGCAAGTTTCTATCAATAAATATTATATATGTTGTTTATTTTGGCCACTTACCACTAGAGTAATTGCAAAGTCATTTTCTACTTGTACCTATATTATAACATTGAAGTAAGTAATAATCAAATTACTTAAGTATAATAACAATTTCTATACTCATAGCCAAACACATTTTTTATGTTGTGGATGAGATGACCTCTTACCTCTTAGATGATTACTTACTCACACAGGACGTTAATAATTCACCCAAAGAAAAATTATGACTATTTTTCTATGAGATAAATATAAGAAATGAGTTTACTTTATGGACATCTGTGGTGAAGCCCTGATAAGATAAAAATCCTAATTGAGCTCGACGACAGATGCGAAGAACATGTTAGAACACAAAATTGCTTAACACTACTATAAAGGCAGAAAAGTGGAGTCGAATCACAAAGGGATCTTTAAATAATTTTAATTTAATTTTCGATTCGTACGTCAACCCTAGCGATAAGAGACGCGACGGCGCGCCGGCCCCGAGGTCGACGGCCACACGTAAACAGATAACACCGATTGATTACACAGACACTGCCTACTCTTAACGCGATTTGCTCAACAACGGTGTGAAGGCCCGACTTTGTTCTCTCTATTTGCTCTAAGATTTAAGTACCTGGCCACCGAGCGCTCGACGTCTAGACTTGCGTAATTGTGTACATCCATTTCCAAAAATAGATTATTTGGGCAATTACTGGAGTGTTCATCATTCATTCGAACCAAACCAAATTCAGACAAACAGAAATGCTAAGGATTTTTATTTAAAAACACCTTCAGTCAAAAAATAGGTACCTGTACATTATTTTTCGGAAAAAGTAAAAATTGGATACCATCATAAATCTAAAAACTTTCCGGAAAATCAAGTGTTGAACAAGTAGGTATTTCATATTTTGTACAATTCTTATAGAGTATCATTATTAGGGTTTTAAAAATATATTGTGCCTATATATAGTTACATAATTATATCTTTGTGTCAGTTTACTTATATTTACGAAATAAGTATTTAGCTTTTGGTAGTGCACGTAACGTAAATCATAAACTGCAGGTAAAGGACAGACAGCGACGACAATTCATACTTTACTCTATTGCAGCTGCTAAAACCGCTGTGAGATCGTGGCACATTGCCCAATGACCTTACAACTAGTCCATAGACTCGTTATTATAGAAAAAAAACTTTTTTTTTACAAAAAAATACATATAAACGTAAAGCGTGAATTATACTGCTGGACATAGGCCTTCTACAAACGTTAGTAAAGAAACAATAGTACATATAATAAATCTATAAATTAAATATAGCAGTAAATAACACAGTAATTAAAGTAAAAAATTAAGTCGTAACGCCATAAATCGTTTACTTTTTTTTTAATGCCGTCCATAAAAACCACATTAGAATTATCTTTCGAGACAATAAATACACTTGTTTTTGTCGCCATTTCGCCAGAGTCAATAAAAGCGCTGCTGTGCTGCCATCTAGTAATGTATAAATAGTAACTGCACTGCTAGATAGATTTCGTTACTTACCATATGCCATATAATGTCGTGACGTCTCAGTGTTGAAGGGCTGAATGGGTCTACGAACTTATAAAATAAAAAAAAAACCTCTTTGACTCTACACTTATTTTTTACTTTCATAAACACGGTACTCATTCGAAACGCTCTGAATAAGTTTAATATGATTATAATAATAACATACTCCGTATTGCTATTTATTTAACAAATAAACAATCAAAGAAAATAATACCTTTCTTTCGATTTAAAATTTAAGAATATGAGTGGTGAATGATAGGAATACTAATTGCAACAATTGATTTGTACTTTTTTAGTTTCAAAAACTAATTAAATAATACTTGCGTAGTTTCTACACCATTATAAATAATTCATGTTTATTTAAGAATCACTTTTAAGTTACTCGTACAACGATTAATGACAAACATAATAAGGTTTAAAATCCTGTGTCATATAAAAGACATCAACGAGCAGATATAAAAAGAATTTACAGAAAGCAATAAAAAAAAAAAATGTAAATAATTTAATACCGCTCCTGACGTTCGATTATGTATTTAAAAAAGTATTAGTATAGGTATTTTCAAGTGTGATATCGCTTAATATATTTTTAACGTTAAGAATTCGTTACAGATGAGACAATAAATGAATTAGAAAATCTGCGTAGAGTATTCGACAGTAACTTGTATACAACTTGGTTTATCAATTGTACTTTGAGCTTAACGAACATAAAAGAAGCAAATCTTCATTTGCGAGTCTGAGGCAAATGGAGATTCTGCCGGTGATAGTAACGCAAGCGTCCGGAAAGCATCGGCATCGTAAATAAAAAGACAATTCGTAAATTGCGAAATGTAATTGCAGGCAATGGAGGCGGGCGGTGGTACGCTGAACGCCAGTGCTAATGAAAATTTAAAGTAACCGGTGCGGCCACTCTCCGGGACCCAAGATCCAAGGGCCAAGCGGTCTCTTAGTCAAACCGCCATTCTCGTACATTAACTTAATTGCTCCAAAAGGATGGTAGGGTTTTTCGAGCGTATGTACCTATGTATGTATAAATGCTATAGGCATTTATACATACATAGGCATATATTGTTTAATGGTGATATAATTTTTCGTCTTCCAAATTGATACATTAATGATCTCACATGTAGCACCTTATATGTACATGTATGTATTTCTACTATATGTAGTTCTTTTTCAGCAGTCGGGTTTTTGACTTTAATTGGAATCACTTTAATTAATTACACTGCAGGTGGATAAGGTCTAAGAATTTTCAATAGAAAAGATAATCTGGTCCAAAATATCCAATTTTTAATATGGCTACATGTATGGTGTGTCTGTATCCTCTTAATTACATCAAAAAGTACACGTGTTAATGTCACTCGCCTTCAACAAAAACGTGAGGTTGTAACGTGTCTAAGGGCACGTCATGTAAGAAATCTGACATCAACATTGAACAAGTATGTAGAGGTGATAGAGCAAGTATTTTAATAGAATATGGGAACGATTTGAACTTAACGATTAATATTCATATTTTTCAATAACATAGAAGGCACACTTAGCGTCAAATCCTTTTAAATATTACTAAATATTACTTTCGTATACTATGTGTATTTTACATGTATTTATATGCACTGTGACAGCCTCATAGCCACGGGCAGTGCCTATCAAAATATCAAGAGAAAAATATAATTATGTTTGACACGACACTTTAAATATCTGCAGATTTTTATTGAAAATTAAACATTCAGCAACATCAGAAGAAGTAACTGACGTTTTAAGAATAAGATTTTTTTCAGAACATAATTTTTAACATAGATTTGCAAAAACGAAACTTGAATTAATGCCTAATGGCATTTTATACCAGTCTACCCTGAGTGGATGCGGAAAGTTTAAGGCAGGTGTTAAACAACAAATCATAATATTAGGTAGTAGTGATAAAATAATACATTTAAAAAAGAATATAATTAAATACATGTCTTAAATATTTAAAATAAAATATAATTCGTCTAACGCTCATGAGTTGCCCCAATTTAATAAAAATCTAAATCTACTACTAAAAGTATCCTTCTTTTCGATTATTATATTAAAGCAATTAGCGTGACGCTTAGAATACTTCACGATGTCAGTGTTAGTCGCTACAGTGTATGACTTATATGTAAAAGCTCGGAGGGGGAGTTGCGGAGAAGAGGGGTCCGAGCCACATGCTCGGGTGCATCGCGACCTCGGTGCACTGACCGCCTCCTCCCGCCTAGCGGAGCCTGCCCGTACCAAGCCCTTACCTATAGCCTTTATGTATACCATACCAAAGTATTAATAAAAGATTTTCCAGTTTTCACAGCGTTCATTATTGCGCTGCATTACTGCTCACTCTATTTATAAGCCACCTTTCTGCCTTATATCACTGTTATCGAGATTTCTTTTAGCAGATGAAGCTGTGAAGCTTTTGTTGCTTATGCGATATTTCTCATAATAAAATGATTTGTATTCGAGCTACACTAGCATGTATTTTTTTATTATGAATCTATTGCATATTCTTTATAATATTATGAAGTGAAAAATATCATACTTATGTTTATTATCATTAAAACTTTATTATCGCTTAAAATTATTATTATTAAAACTTTATGTCGCTTTTTAAAAGCTTTTATTAAATATTCCTTATATTTTATTGTATGGTGTTTTATTATAACAAAGTAAGCTGGCCACTGTTTAGCGGGCTATGGGTAAGTTAATTACAATCAAGAAGTAATAAAGCGGTAAAATAAATAGATAATCTATACAAAAAAAAAAATGGAAATTCCTGTTTATGATTTTAAAATAACAACTTTTTACTCAATGCACATGAAAGCCTATAACAAAAGGCAATTATTGTTTTTTCTGTCTGTCTGTTTGGCTGAGGTATCTTCTAAACGGCTGGACCGATTTTCACGAGACTCTCAATAGAAGATAGCTGAAGGCCTGCTTTAATTTTTTAAAAGTGCGGGTTTCAGTTATGTTTAAATATGTATTCCTTTTTAATTTTTAAAGGCTGGTGAAATCTGAAAGCTGGTTTTTAAATAAATTATTAGGAAATTCACTACTATTAATATTAGGTGTTGATGATCGGAGCACTTGTTAATGAAAATGCTTTTGGACAGAATTTGTTGCTATCAAAAACGTATTTGACATTATATCCCTACTTGTATGTAAATTACTAATTTGAAAAATTGATCAATATATTATCATATGCGCGACTGTGCGTACATACCTAAGTATTCATAGGTTATATCATAAGTAAGGCAAAGTTTTAAAAATGTTTTCATGCCGCGGAATGTAAAGATCTCTACGGTCGACCATCATGGGACATCCACCATATAAAAATTTACATAATTAAAACATCAGACGCTCAAGACGCTTCCTACACTCATAGCCCCACAGTAGGATTTTCTCCTGTGTCGTGGGTGCCATGGACACACAAATACACAAATACCAAGACCCAGAACAGAAATCCGCATTCATCTGTCTGGCCGGGGATCGAACCCGGGAGTCACTGCACACCAGACCAGTATGGTGACCGCTCTGCCACGGAGGTCGTCATATTGAATTTAAAATGGCGTGTCTAAAGGAGTTATGCAAACATAAAGTATATGTAATGTATGTAACATTGTACTATGTAACATACTTGTATGTATGTATGTAAAATTTTAACTGTAACTGGGGATTTAAAATTCTGTTGTAAAATTTGACCCCAAATATGCATTAAACAAAAATCCCACCTTCGGTATAACCTTCGAGTTTGGGCAAAAAGGGCCGAACTTTTGGCCGAAGCTGAAGGTTTCTAACAAGCACAGAAATACGAATCCGCCAGATTGTGGCGGAGATGTTGAAGCTTAAAAGGCACAGTCCGTTGTGGGCTTGTACCGCTAGTTGTGTCGATAATTTATTTATTTCATAATGTTATAATTTTTAACAAGTTACCTATAGTAATTTTATACAGCTCTAGAAGTTGTCTATATAAAACGAATACCAAATGTTAATTCAATAGTCTTTCAAATCGTTGTCCATTATTCGTTATTTCATTTTACCCAATCTAAACCTGAAATTCTTAGAATTTTCAAATCTTCGGCTCCGGCTTCCGCCAGAATTAGACTGATTAGACCTTCGGTCG
Source organism: Urbanus sp. 3 SS-2014 (assembly GCA_018252035.1). Lineage (NCBI taxonomy): Eukaryota > Metazoa > Arthropoda > Insecta > Lepidoptera > Hesperiidae > Urbanus > Urbanus sp. 3 SS-2014. The sequence continues at coordinate 10,182 of DWMA01000286.1, forward strand.
GACATTCGATCGGTTGTTATAATTAGGCATCTAATTAAGAAATTAATTGTACAACAAAACTTAATAGAGGCTTATTCAATATATGATATCTTTATTAGATTTATTTAATAAATAGAACGCGTGTAAACATAACTGAATCAAAATAATAAATCTATTTATCTTTAATACTGTAATGTTTCCTTGCTTTATAAATTACTCGTAACTGTGTTTAATATTTGTGTCTCTGCTAGAAGTAGGTACCTACCTGAGAGTTATGGTGACAATAACAAAATTAAATCTCTAATAAAACGAAGGATTCTAACAAAATTAAGGATTTTGTTTAGTGATATTTCGCAAGTTAATAATTAAATTTAATAATTGGTGAAATAGTTTGAGAAACATCTTGTTATTTTATGCCGTCTTAGTCACCAACAATTCGAGCTTCTTCAAATTTGATTCAAAACCAAATTAAGAAGAATCGAACGTGATCTGAATGACTTCTAGAAAAGTATAAATACAACATGAATACCATTGAGCAGTGTAACCTAACATGACGTATGTTAGATTTAAAAAATATCGATATTTCACTAATATTTCTAAAAATATTATTGAATGAGACATTCCGTTTCATGAATATGTCATAAAATGTATGATTTTCATACAAAATACCACACATTTAGAAATGAAATTAATGAAAAAATATTATTTACAATACTTTGAAGATGGTAGACCCCCTTGTGGTTCGATTCCGACGGCACCACCGCACCGCCAAACCTATTTCTCCTAATAACGACAGTGTGTGCGCTCTGCTGTGTTGTGGCTTAAAGGTTGTGGTAAGGGAAATAGACTTATCCGAGGCGTTCTAACTTAGTCCTCAGGGGTAGCAAGGTAGCAACGCATTAGTGACCTACCACAGGTAAGATGTTCTTATCAATGACCATGGGCGGTAGAGGCCACTTACCATCAGGTGGTCTGCATGCTCGTTTGCTTACGTTATTGAGAGATATAAATTTTAATATAATATAGATATTGATATAAATAGCATAATATAGTTATACATATTCCAATTATATGATAAAAGCCATACAGCTGTCTACAAAACTAGCGTTTCTATGCGAACTCTGTAAACTGACAGGGATGTCATTTAGTTCCCAAAATTTCCGCGGAACTTCTTTCGTGATAACGACTCCATGCAAGTAACGGGTGGGTTGAATCAAAGTAACAAAACCAAACCAGATGTCAATTTAAACCCGAAACTAACGCTAGTCCACGTTTTGAAATAAAGGGACTAGTTTTCAAGGGTAGCAACGGACCTGTGACCGATTCCGTAGATTCGACCGATCAAGTATCATCAAGATCAAGGAGTCTAATCCTTTCTGTTAGGTGTCCAATATGTTTACGGACGGCAATGCCACTTACCATCCATGCATTTTCGTTTGCTGTCTCTAAAAAATATTTCCAACAAAACAAAACCATAAACCCCATTGAAAATGTACTCTCGAATGATTTATCATGTTTTTTTCACTACGTAGGTATTTAAGTACGTTGTAATATAATTACTGAAAATCGTAATGAATAACTAACCACAGGCAAATCGGAGATAATTACATAAAAATTAGAACGTAACTATACTGAGAATAACGGCGTATACCTACTGAATGAAAATGATCGCTCGTACTACTTAAAATTTATTTTTATGTGACGTCATAAAACGTGTTTATAACCGAACTAGGAATATCATGCGTACCTAAATACAAGGCCGGTTTTAAAAAATTTTTAGTCATTTTAGAATTTTTTTTACTGTCATCAATACATTAACTGCTACATTTAAATAAAAAAGCTACTAAAAGCCTGTTTTCGACTTAGCAATATAATCGATACTGGTACCTCGGCTGGCACAGAGTATTTATACAGGTGGAGCTTCCCGACGTATGAGAGTTCAACGTAATGTCAAACACCTATCTATATCAGAAATAATTTTGCGTCTAAATATAAACCGTGCATAAGAATTCACAACACAGTGCGCGAGACAGTGAGATAGTGCGAGTCTCTGTTTCCTTGCCAATTGCTGCGACATTGTATCTATTGACACGGGCCGCAACACGTTTGCCACCGACTATTTTAAGTGGAGGAGCGGCGCGCGTGTCTCTCGGTGATCGGCGCGCGGGTCTTTCGGAGCCTGACCACGGGCCC
>DWMA01000287.1:0-12349 GCA_018252035.1 Urbanus sp. 3 SS-2014
TGGTAGCAGCTGTACCTAGACCTTAAAATAATGAATTCTGATAAGAAACTTAAAATCGATTGCCTATTTTATTCCTTTAAAGCCTTTTATGTATTATCGTTATTTTTGAAGAGTAAAGGATCGAGTCAAGAACGGATCAGTAATTTCGTTGTGAGAAAATCGTATACCTAGTTTAAATATCAGACTAATACCTATTTGTACAAATAAATTGTCCTTACAAACAGTATAAAGTAAGAATCACGAAAGAAAGGAATATTGTAAACAGAAAATGTAGACACGACAAGCCTTTTGGGAGTGGCATGAACAAAATTCCAATTTAAATGCATAGTTTAACTACAATCGCGATACAATAGTCATAATTTCAAAATTGCAATTTACACCTTTTCAACGTCCGTACAGTAACTAAATTGCTTTACTGACGTACGATCTCATTGGGTCTCGCGAGCGCAAAAGCTCCCATAAAAATACACTAGCATTACTGAATTGGAATGTACAGAAACATTATTTATGTATAGAGTGTCAGATGTTGGCAAAGCAATCGGGATGAAACGAGACGTGCAAGCAAAGCGCGAAGTGTATCGCCCGCGGGCGGCGAACCTTCGACTTCGAATGCACTCGCGCCAACCGATGCGATAATTTAATTGGGTACCTGACATTTAATCAATACGGTTGATTAAATTAATTGAACGCTCGAATCCGATGCACTTTTATGGCATAACGCTGTTACTCGCTTTGGCGGCGGAACGCTCCTTCGACCTTTTTCGGTTCACCGGCGACGATACGATCGCGATGCGACAGCGACAGCGCGGCGATCGTCGATCTAGACGCGCTGTATACGGTTAGATACAAATTTGTCACCGTTTATCTATATGCTGTTATCATTTGAATTTATCTTTCAGGGAAGTAGAAACAATTGAACTGCTTCCCTTCCTTTACCGACTGTAAACGGTAAGCATTTGAGTATGTCGATTTTCTTCTGAAGTTCATATTGAAAGTACCTCATCCAATATGTAAAGTTATCTATGTAGGAAACAATTAACGCCAAGTAAATCTAAAATAACGGGAAAATGAAGAAAGAATGCGAAATATGAAGAAGTGTTTATAATTGAGTATAAAATAAAATGACAAACAAGAAAATAATAGGGATGATAATAATTCACAGTAAATAACTCTTACTTAAGTAGGCCATAATATAAATTTTAATAACCATGATTTACCCGCTTTTCAATTTTCAATTCTATTGTAGACTGCATATCTCGAGTCTCACGCGCCATATTTATTTAATGTACCGCAACACGCGAGGTTCACTTGAACAAAATAATTTAATAGTACGGGGCAGGCGCATTCTTTGAATAATGACAAAAGAACAGCAGCTAAATTACCTTTAACGGTATACTACTGTCATATGAGAGGCAAAAAATCAATGTAGAGACACGAGAGAACGAACCAATTAGTGTCATTGCAATTACGTTTAATTTTATTTATACAAATACACGGCTTCGTTGTAATTTGACCGCCGTCCACGTAGGTACCCACACGGTGTAATGATTCAACCGTCAGTTTAAATTGGCTAGCCGCAAAAAAGCCCGTGAGAGTGATACAAGAAACTATATTCAATTCGCTTTCTAAAAACTATCTTTGGTTGTAACCGTCGTAGTAGTTTTGTTTGTTATTGTTTAACAATTTTCGCTGGATCAACGAGCCAAATTTCCCTACGGTGCGGTTTAGTGATTTCATATTGAAATTTTCGTTTTAGAAAGCTTTTACGGACCAATAAGCGCGATGAACATAAATATACAATCGCTTTTTAGGCACCATTATCATGGTTGAAATTGTGTGGTTAATTACCATTGATTCTGAAACCGTGGTTGAGTTTTAAGGAGTTTTTAAACTTTACGGTTCAATAATGCGAACTTTAATTAATTTTAAATCACGTTTCAATGATAAAAAAGATTCAAGTCTATAATTTTCCTAATTGGCTCATAACATTGCAAATAGATTTAAACTTTGGCGCTTTAGACGACACACTTTTCGAAAATTTTAAGTATAAATATGTCATCTGTAGATTTCTTTGTTTCTCTTTACCGTCGATTGAAGTAATGTTTTATTTGTTTATTTATAATTTATGCACACACAGTAAACATAAAACAAAAGAACATAAAGAAATATTATCGTACAAAGGTACTGCTTATTTCTGTAAGAAATTTCCTCCAGCAGACCTGGGAATGGAAAATGGGTACAGAATGGTAGACAAAGCGTGTACTATATATGAGAATAATAATAGATAATAGTTGAAAAAAGAAATAATAATTAAATGCGAAATATACCTAAATACTACATAAATATACACTACTAAATAAAAAAATACTAATAATCTAAAATATATACATATAATATACAGGGTGAATCTGCATAATGTGCACACACTGAAACAGGATAAATTTGACGGTATTTCATCGACAAAAAATATATAAAATTATTGAAAAAAAAAATTTTATGGGTTTTACAATCTTTGAATTTTTTTTTTTTTGGGAATTGTGCACCTTAAGTAAACAAATCGCTATAACTTCCGATCTAAGAGAGCCATCATGTTAAAAAAATATTAAATTATATTAACTCTTGCAACAAAGCAATACCTATAAGAACTAAAAAGGAACACGTCAATAAACACTAGAATAGAAATGCAAATAGATCTAGAGATTCGCTCAGTGCAAGATTCACTTCCACCTCGCGTCTCCCGGTCCCGTCGGACCGCGTCCAACACCGGAGGCACCGGTTGATTTATATTCATTACCACTATTATTTAGAAATCAGCGGATCTTAATGTGGCAATAAGCGCTCTCCGATAGCCGAAGCGACGTATTTCACGCAATGCTACCTAAATTGATAACATAATAGTTTTATGTTTCAGGGAAGCTGTTTAGCTACTGTGGCGTGCGGCCAATTGCACGTAAATGCATTTGTAACGGGATGCGCAGTTAGTATTATTAAAACTTATGAGTAAGCGTGTTATTATCTTATGAATGAACAAATACAACATAAAAAGATTTTAAACTTAAGGTTTTAGAACTAGACATTCAAGTACACATAGGTATGTATAGGTAGGTTATATAGTGGGTCATAACAAAAAATCTATCGATATATTTTTTTCACCTACTTCTTTATAATCAAAGAAACAAAACCTACTTTTTTATTCATGTTCAATATGTTTCAAATCTAGAGTAGAGAATAAGATCGTAAATAATGTTCGAGTCGAAACAAAATATAAGGTAGCGCAAAAAGTGATACAAAGGCGAGGCATCCGATATCTTTTCGTAGAAGACAAGGAAAGAATTCAAATTTAAAAGGCCGCGAAAAATTCTAAAATCAAAAAAGGACAAAGGACACAAATCGTTGGCGTCCGGCGATCGGAGCATGTTAACAACGGAATTGCAAGGAACAACTTTCGTACAAGACATGTGTAGGCGTCAGTAACATTTTCTTTGCGCCATTTGTAATGTAGGTACAGTATATTAAAGGATGTCCAAAAATCTTTACAATCAGAATGACCTGCAGTGACCTTAATCATTTAGTTTTGTGTTTTATTTTTCACTGTCCATGCCAATTTGTTTTATAAATGAAATATATTGTATAATAAATTCGTTGTTAATCATATCGTTTCGTGTTTAAATGTAGAATGTGTTCATATTACAAATAATACTCATCTGATATAAAAGCAATTTCCAGACATAATTTATTGAATCTAGTAAATAAAACCGAATAAGGCTCGAATTGACAAAAACAATAGAAACCGCCTCCAGCTGGCGGAAAGCCGCACAATACAAAACAAATAGGACATAAATTCAGACTAATAAGATTTGATACCTGTTAACTGGGGCGCGAAATTTAAATCAACGACTACAAACAATTCCGTGGCGATAAATAGATACGAATGCCTAACTTCAGAACTCCATTAAAGCGTCATTCGAACTTCCGATTTGGGGTCGCGCGGGCGTGCTGAAAGCAGAAATGTATATTTTATTCATCCCAACTACACAGCGCCTCCGATCGGTAACCGATAAAACATCGCTAAGCAAAAATAAGCAGAACGAATAGGTGTACCTGTCACTCTACCCTTGTTCTTGTTTCTAAAATTTGTATAAAATATTCCGAGTTCTGTTGTCGCGCCGACAACGGTTTCTGGCGCGAATAAAAAGACAGCGATTGAATAAAACAATAATGGTCAGGTAGATGGGGCACAACTTTTATAGGTACCTACTATAGGAACGATAAAAAACTCTCATAAGAAAACGGAATTTATTTTCTTAACCCATTTACGATTTACATTATTTCAATTAGTACCATTTTTCACCCGTTTTCACTGCTCGAATTTCTCCACGTTACCAAACAAACACATTCACTGATTGGCAGTAATTGAGCACATTTTCTAAGAATCCGCCGTTTCAAGATTCCCTAAATTTGAAGACACACATGTTTCTCGGAACGCGGTTCAATAATACGTGTCAGTCATTCCATTAATGTCCCAGTTTCCTAAAAGACCTCGTGTTCTATCCTTTGAAGAAATATTTGACGCTTCGGCGACAGAGTTGTTTTCTCACGTGTTTTTGCGTTTTTGTCTTATTCTTTCGACCCGTGGGAAGAAAGACAACAGATTTGATGACATGTTTAGCGAGCGTCAGTACTGGGCGATTGCTCCGCTAAACTAAAATGGTGATTAGTGGACTAATCCATTAGTGAGTCCCATGGTAGGAAATAAAAGGCGAGTTGTCTATCGCAGCAGTCGTTTCGAGCGCCGTACGGTGTCCGCCGTCACAATAGCACAATTAAAATGCCAACAAGTCCGGTTGCCAGCCCAATCCAATTACAGTGGACAAGGATTCCAACGAGTAATTGGGACGAGGCTACACAGTAGCGTTAGCGAGATAGGTGGCGGGAAACGCAGCTGGTTGAGAGAGCCATGTGTGTACGTTTGCGAATATATCTTAGTTGTGATTGAAGTTGCGATGTTATTAAAAAAAAAACCAATTCAATCAAAACTCAACTTTGGAGTAAATGGAAAAAACTAAAAGAGCACAGATTGAAAAATAAAACGATGCAGTTGGAACGGCATACCTAAACTCTGGGGTATTGCGCGATAGCGTTTATATTTTCTATCTAGACTGTATCACAAAGGCAGGAGCAAGTTGAACGGCTTGGGAGGCACGGCGGCCCAAAGCAGACGTTTACTTGGACTGATCGAAAAGAAAACAATGTTAAACTGTAAAACAAACTGCCGGAAGCGCTTTCAGCGAACAACCTATATAATTCTATAGGAAGTCGACACAAAGGTCCATGCAATTTCAGCATTGGAATGGCCAACTGCGGCGGCTAAACGCGAAAAGATTGCTTATTTGTGGAAAGGAAAATCCTCTTTTTTTACCTGTTTTCTTTTGCATACGACGCTATTATATTTTCTACATGTTGCTGTCTATCTGCAAAAGTCTGTATCCACATTATTTTTTTACAGCACACTGAAACTATTATATGTACATTAGAAAGTAACATGCAAGTAACAACGATGATGGTAAGAGGTCACTGCTGCCAATGGTTATCTATTTTTTATTCATTTATTTAAAACCAGCTTCTTACAAAACAACTGATTCCACCTGATACCTATCTATTCCGTGCCACTCCCAAGGACTAACATTGTCGTCTTATACGTATATTAGCCGTAATTGCCACACACTTCCACTTATTTATAAATTTCAAAACTCGTTTAAACACAAATTATAATTGTAAAGAAACAATGTTACGAAAAAATCTTACTTTGTATTTTGTACAAATATTATTACAGACATTCAAACGCTCCGCGCACTTTTTCCGCTCATAAAAATTCGTTTAAAAACAAGTATCCGTAGAATGTATCCAAACCGAGGCGGGATCTTTACGGCAGTGTTAAATTTGTGCCGACAAGGGAGCACAGACAAAAAACTTCTGTGTTCAACAAGCGGACTACAAGCTGAACTAATCTTGGAATCTGAACACTCTTACGGATTGAAACTTTCCTTTGTGAAAATAAAAAGTGCACTCTGCTCCTAGTGAAAAACTTACAAATCCGATTTACTTGCATCGTGTTTGTTCTGTCCAACGCTTGGATGTACACGCATCTTCTAACTTTCAGGGGACGCTACTTTCATACGAAATATATTAGATTTGGACACTTTTATAACGATGTTCTTATTTACTTTAAGTAACAAGGAATTCTGTATTGTATAAAGCGTGTTGAATGATAATATTTTATTCAAGGGAACCAGTTTTGCGATAAAATACTTTGAAAATTGGAGTTAAATTTATTTATCATCATAAGACATTTTTTCCTATAACATTTTTTATTGACGTGAATTGAATTGAAAAGAAACAAAATCAAACAAATAGTAACAGATAGGAAAATTATTAATTAATTCGATGAGTTCTTATCAGTCCAATTGCCTCAAATGCCTACGTAATATATTGTAATACTGTGACGGGAGGATTAAATTAACCGGTTATACTAGACATTGGGGACGTAAAGGTTATCAAGGTGAAGCGTTTACATTATGAGAAATTTAAATCAGAAATCGTCTGAGTTCTATTTATTGTGGGCGCTCTTATCAAATTTATAGCCCAATGGGAGGTGCTAGCCGTGATAGACGACTAATGAGCCCGGGGAGCTATTGATCTGATAGTCGAAACTGCTACCGATACGAAGGTCCTTAATCAAGACTCTCTAATTATATTCTGAATGGCTTTCTCATCGTGATGCCGATCGCGCTCCCTTCGATTACACTTTTATTTTGTGCTTTTTGGTTTATGTTCATCGTCTACATTTTTTTACACTTTTATTTTGTCATCTCTATTCAATCTATACAAATGAGCCATTCTAGATTTTTAATCTATCTATTGTAGTTACATTTAAATGTAATATTGTTTTGAAGTTTAAGGTCAACTATTAAATCACTTGACTATACTTGTTACTACATAATAAGAATACGACAATTAGAACATATGTATTACGAATAGGTCAAGTAACAGACAGAAGTAACAAATGGTGAAATAAAGTGATTTCTTGTATTTACTTTCGTACCACTGCTTGTCTTACTAGTCTCAATACTTGCCATACTTGAATAAAAACTGATATAAAAGGTTAAAACGGTAAGACCACTCGTCCAGATAATATACGATGAATATAAATTCGACATCGTTGTAAATCAGTCAGATTAAAATGGAATCTGGGGGAAAATAAGGGTGCGGTGCGGCGTCGCGGGTGTCGGTTTAAATGTATTTTTGCATTGTTAGCGTTTCGTAAAGGCAGGCTGCGCGTAACATAAATACCGGACACAGTGGGCACGCTTCCGAATGAAATCGACGTTGAATAAATCGGCGAGTATCTGTTCAGTGGAACGGTGCCGGTAGGCCCCCAGCGGCGACGCGCAGTAAATTGCACCGAAAAAGAACGGGCCAATATGGCAGCCGTATCGAACGCGGGTTACTTACGAGCGCGTCGGACACGAGGCGCTAAGTGGCCTATCGTGTTTTTCAAAATTCAAATACCGGGATTGTCGTACCACGAAAAAACAGAGGAATCGACAGCGGGCCGTCGCACATTAATCAGGCTTAAGCGGGCCGTGCAACACCTAGCCCTCGGTTATAAAACACATTTTACGTATTACGTATATAGCGAACCTTTTTATATATTTTTTGTATGTAATGGAAGTATCAGAACTGCTTGCAAACCAACAAAATTATTCAATCACTAACGCTCATAGATTCATACTTACCATAAATTGGATTTTTGTCTAATCCAAGGTTGGAAATAGATGTTGCTCTTGAATATACTAAAATACCTATAGCATTCCAACACAGTCGTGTAACTTTGCTGCAATTGAAGTGACGTTGCTGATAACACAGACAAACTGTACCGAGGAAAAATGGTAGCTCTACCATCTTTTTTTAATTTTATCCATACAATAGATTTTCGACATCCATTACAAGAGAAAAAAGGTTTACACAAAAATATGAGAACAAATAGGTTGTTTGTATACTTGTAAAACTCGTACAATTCATTTTTTGTCCGAACAATATCACTTAGAAAATAAATAGATCCACGAAAACTTCTGGCTGTATAAAAGTTTTCACTATTATAGTCGTCTTCACATTTATTTGGCGTAAGAACTAGTAGACACAGAGTCCTTGGCGAATATTCTCAGAATGAAACTAGACTTAGCTAGTTGGTGCAAACCTAAGTAAACTCTGAAAGCCACACGGTAGCGTTATCAACCGCCAAAATTAAAGTTTCCCCAGATTGAGTGTACTTAACGCGATTAATTATTATTATTGCCCATTCTACCGCGTGGCCCCACTCGGCTGTTCAACTCAACTAGAAGTTCGTTAATCCAACGAGGTTACATACAAAGGAAACTGCGGTGAGCCTGAAAATTAAGTTGGCTCGCTCTATTGCCTTCGAATTCAACCGCTGCTGTTATATAGACGTGTTTGTTTATTCGTTTTATACCATATCCGCCTTTGAACTTTTCAAACTGTAAACCCAATAATTTGATGTGAGTTTTGATAAAGAAAAGTTTGCCAAAATTTTGAGTTCGCTAGTCGAGTTTGTTTTGAATAAATTGAATTTGCTCTGCAACGTTTCGTAACGCTATTTATTTTAGCGTTTGTAAGGTAACATGAAGTAAGATTTTATATACATACATAGCTAACTTAAGCAGAAAAATGTACGTTTTTTACATAAAGCATAATGTAATAACCATAACGATCAGTATTATGATTCTTATATAAAATGCAAATGCCATCAGTAATAAGGTTCAATGTCTGACAAATACCACGAGGACTGCGCTAACCTGTTAGAGATCTATCACACAAAACATAAGACGCTGCTGATATACGATTCATTGCTTCATTTATTATTTATAGAATAATAAAATGCAATTTAAACTGTTTTATATTACGTTCTCTTCGCAAATTGGTTTCAACTAAAACTTGATCTGATCATAAACGTATCATTATTTTTTTAAAGAAAATTCATAAACCGTTTTGAACGTTGATACATGACTCAATTACGAGATTGTTACATTTAAGCGTCCGATATTTTTATTAACAGTTTTAATAAGCAGGACAAATAACAAGTTGTGCGTATGGTGGGTGCCTTAACTCCCAACGTCCGGGGAATTATAGCGACGGTGCGGTCGATCATGTCTTGTAAGTACCAGTAACAGTAATTTAGAGGTGATTTTTCCTCGCCTCTCGCTCGCCCCTCAAACGAGCAACGATACTTCGAACCGGTGATAATAATATTCAAGTCCTTCCATTAAATTGCTTCGACGTGTGTCTCGTTTCGACTTCAATTTCGATCCTGCGAAGCGGGCGCTTTAATTGTTGACCTTTAAGTTGCCGGCCTTATCGTAGTTCGGTTAACGGGACTGACCATTTCTCTCTTTTAACCCAATTACAACAAACGTAAAGTGATTAATATTTGTAAATTAATTCGATTTATTTCCTTAGCGTGTGAATTCCAACTTTGAACTTTTGTTTTTATTAACCCGAGTTAAATAACGAGAACATTGAAGATGCACGTTTTTTATTGAAATAAGTCAGTAATTATATTCAAATCAATGTTGGCATGATCGGGCGCGGGCGATACTTGCGGGCCACTCGTAAATTCACAAGTCGCGTTGACGGCACGCGGCCCGGGGCACATCGTGACCTGACTCTGTCTGCTTCACTTCGCATTATTTACGATTTTTATTATGCCGTAAAAATGCGCGAATTCTTACGGGCAGGGCACGCCTCGGTCGCGCGTGGATCCACGCGTCGATAGCCGCTTCGTGAGCACAGCAATACTGCATATAAATCTGCTACGCTGCACCGGCAATACTCAAAGACAAACCATTTTACTATGCAAATTAAAGAACGTTGGCATTGCTTACGCAAGCGAGAACGCATCGCAAAGGAGCCAGAAACGAGCGCCAGTTATGACTGTAACTTTTCATGTAGTGCATTTTCAGCGGCAAATTCGACGAAAAGAACGCCCCCGCCTCCTCCTCTCATAGCGTTCCCTGTCTCATTATTGTCTCACAAAAGACATGTTTTGTTACACTCTACTATGCTTCCACTATTGTGAGATTTCATTTAAAGTACTTCGCGAATTTGTCACATTGCAATATATTTTCCATTACTTTAAAAATAACGCCAGTTATTGCTGTGTTGTCCTTTTAAGCGTTTTCACTTGATACAGAGTACGTTTAGAATTTAATTTACCAAACGAACAAAGCTTTTACCCTGTCACAATTCATTGTGGCAAACATTCGCGCTCAGCTGGGTTGCATTTTCATTGTTTTATTTAAGCTCCTATTGTTTTTAGTTTATAGAAAGGTGTGATCATTAAACTGATTTATGAAAAACGGACAAAGTTTTTCATTCACAGAAAAAACTTCTCTCATGGCAGTTTAGTCCTAAGTATACTTACTGTAGTATTCTGTGTATCTCGCAGGCATAAACATAGGTACATATATTAGGGATAATAGAGAACCACATAAAATTCGTAGGTATGATCTCTTTTATAATTCTTCGCAATGAAAGTATTTAACAACTAATTTCAAATAAAGATACGAGAATTATAAAAATCACGTGACGTGTACCTTAGACCGCAGAAGTTGAGATTCTCTTCACTAGGTTGGCCCTCTGAAAAGGCATGAACCGCACGTACATATAATTTAAACTTAGAAGCAATAAACTGAAATTATTCATACAGAGTCTATAATAAATCAATTGAAACTGTTGAAAATGGAAACCGCTGTCGTAAAAATAGCAGATTCCGGAAAAACGGTAAAACCTTTCTTCGGATCGTCAATACGGTACGAAGCGGCATATAGAGGGCGTAACGATACTTTGAATAGAGAACGCTGCTTGTTTACAATAGCTGCGGGTAGTTCGTGAGCCGCTCTCCATTTAGATGGGAAGAGCGTCGATACCGCGTGCGGCTGCGGCGGTCATATGAACAACCACTTTGAAAGTATCTCCCCTTCCTCTTCAAGTTCAAACGTCAAGAGGCCGTTTCGGGGTGTCGGTATGAATGACGAGAGCTCTTATTTCGTTGGTCGCTTCGCTGCCGAAGCCTCTGTTATGGAACTTTATGAAATGAAGTGCGTTTTATACGGTCTTTGATGTTCGGTTTCGCGCTCTTAGATTCTAGTGGCTCCCGAGGGGCGGGTAATAACAACGTGGAGTGAAGTGCTCGCGGTCGTGAGCCCCCCATACGATCAGTTTACTGTGATACTTTAAATATTCAAATATAACATTAACGTAATCCTTGAAAAAAAAAGATAGGAACTGAAAGAAATGAGAAAATATAAAAAAAATATATTATAAAGAGCCGAGAGAAACTCTAGAACCAGTTACGAATAATTATTTAAGTTGGGTTAATCCACTTGCGGTAATTAAGCAATATTATACCCAATAAAAATTTAAGCCTTACAAAGAGCCACTTAATCCTTCATTTAAAACGTTTTATTGTAATTTGTTGGTTTAATATTTCTGATTTATTTTTTGTATATTTATTGCACAAAACGGTGTTTAATTATTATGATCTAACTTTATCGTTGTTACTAATTTATTCCAAGGAGAACCTAATTTATTACGTAACAAAAATTCTTAGTCATCGCCCTAAGAAAACCTACCACAAATTCATGTTAATAAACTAAATGCAATTTGTACATAAATTATGCGTGACTTAAGCCGAGTCCCATTATCTTTAACGATTGTATTCCTTTAATCTGGTCGGATGAAAAACGCCTTACAAAATCACGGTTAAATAAATCTCATGAGATGACCTATAAAACGTGCTGAGAGTAATCTCGTTAAAATCCTTTGCGGGTAGTTTTAAAACAAACGAGTGGGGAGATGCGGGCGGGAGGGGAAGCGGAGGGGAGGGGGGAGGTAAGGCGAGCGTGACGCAACTGACGACACAGCGGTCGCATCTAATTAAATGGGACATTCTCATTTCGTCCGCGACAATTTCATGCTCAGATTTAAGACTTCGCACAGTAAAACGTAGGGATTTACGATCGAGAACAGCCCTCGGCGACGGATAATTTTCTCGATTGTACCTTTTAATGATTCCCGGACGTGCGACCACCACTGATATTATACGATCGATATTTCACTCGCCTTCTATCCAGCAAGGAGCGTCACGATTTAGCATAAAATATCTTCGCTGCATCTTTTAATGATTTCATTTAAAACTGAAATTGAACTATAAGTTCAACAGATTTAATTTGTGGCCTTATAATTCACATTTTACTTTTAACGATCATCGATT
>DWMA01000288.1:0-12348 GCA_018252035.1 Urbanus sp. 3 SS-2014
ATACCGGAACACTTGTTAAGAAAATAATTCACAATGCATCACAGCCACGGGGAACGTAACCGTTAGTAGTTTTAACGAAATGTCGCTTCCGAAAACTTCTTTTCTCCTCCAGTTACTCAAAGTTGTTAAAATTTTTGATACGAAGTGTAGATTTTAACCACTGGTTTATAATAACTTACCCGGATGGCGAAGCGAGTATCCAAGCCTATGTCATTCCAAAGATCCTTGTCCTGCGTGGTCAAGTGCAGTGTTGATACGTTCGCCATTAGGTCAGGGATGTCGGTGAGGTTCACTGTGTACGCGTCCAGAGCTGTCAATATAAAGCTCTACAAACGTAGAAGGAATAGACATATAAAAGATGTAGTAAAATAAACTTCTTTCTTCTAATCTTCCTTCTAATCTTTGTAAACAAGAAACAAATGTTAAATAAGATGCGAACTGAATATTCTACCTAAGTCAAGGTTTCTATATATTTGAAATTTGAAATAGTTTGAAATGATGTAGTCATTCAGTTAAATTCTATTTTTATAGATAAACCAATAACGTGAGGCACGCAGCCAACTGATGGATAGTAGCACAGTATAATAAGTAGATCTACTATGACCGTCACCGTCGCCTATAGACATTTGCAACACCAAAGGAGCCAACATCGCCAGTTTTAAAGTAGAACTCTTCTTACACCTCTCGTGAAGAGCCCCAATTCACAGCAATCCGAGAACATCGGGATTAATTTATTTTTTTATAATTGTTGCGAACCTCAATCATACTAAATTGTAGAGATACTCGTACTTACCAAATCTCCAATAGAAACATTTCCAAAACGATCCAATTTTTGTGAAGAATAAAACTGTATATGCGGTGTAAACAATCTATACGATTATTTCTCAATGTAGGTTACCCTTATGATTAACTAGCGTACCCTTGGGGGTATGCTAGTTAATCATAGAGAGTAGACGACAAATCTATTTAATGCGGCTGCTTAGGAAACCTAAATATGCATTAAGATCATAATTATAAGAAATTTCTCCTGGAATTGACCCAATTTACGTTACGGAAGCTCTCTCCTCATATAATTTATTTTATTTATAAACAGTTTTTAAAGGAGGATTTCTTCTTTGAAAATCAGCCTTAAGTTTTTAGAACCTCTAGTCTATAAATATCAATCATATTTATACGTACTTGATATTGAGTAGAGTTATCAACTTGTATAACCTCGCGCATGTACTTATGTATATTATTTATATCACAATCAAGCACATGATAGCTCATGTGCATTACTTTGATAATTTCCTTAAATATCTCTCTGTTGTCTCCTTTAGGCTTTAACTGCCTGAAGAGTATCCTGCCATTGTTATAAGGCCACGAGTTTATGATCTCCTGCTGCCGTACGAAACCTGGAAAAGACATCCACGCGATTATTTATTATCTGAAAACGTCAAGAAGACTTTTTTGCGGAAAGAATTAACAACATTTACAATTTTCAGTATTAAATAATTTAATCAATTTTAATACATTTTGTATATTTTTTTAAAAACGCCTTTATAAAATTACATTTCCTTGTAGTATTATATCCAGATTATTGCTTATAGAGAATAAATAAGACAATGTCTATTAAGTTTATTTTAGCAAAACACAGCAGTGCTTAATGTTTATATTATTATACAGATAGCCTCCTTATTTGGACCAAATCCTACAACCTTCTTCATAATCATATTTAAGTCTAGAAAAAATCAAAAGCTTACTGTCATCATCTTCGTAAAGAAAAGTAAATTTATCCCATTGTAGTTTCTTAATAAGGGTTGCATATGCTTTTGAAATCAGTTCTGGCGGAGGATGGTACAAAAATGTGAACCAATCTGTCGCTACTGTTTCTATAGGTTCCCAACCCACTGATAAATGAGCTATCTGCAAGATTTCAAAAATCAAAGATCATTATGGAAATACAGTTCCAGATAAAATCACATTAGCTACCTAATATATTTTAGTTATTTTTTTATTTCAGGCTACTAAGGCCCATAGAAATCAATACACAAATACTCACAAATAATATAGTGTGTGCCAAGTTAACGTAAAGCAACATAAAAAATTAAGCATCAAAACGTAAGCTTTTGCATTAATTTATATAGAGAGCCTAAGAACATAGTTACTCGTATCTTGTTGAAATATCGGTTTGCCCAAAAATTTCAAGATTTGATATTTTTTGTAGGTACTGAATTCTGTAGGTAGGGTTTGATATTATCATAGGTATTGCTGCTCTGACATAAGAATTTGAGCTTATCTCAAATGATTAATACCAATTAATACCAACGTCATAAGATAAAATTGTTTGTTACAGATCGTATATTATGTTTGATCACGTATTCACAATCTTGATCACTATGAATCACCTAACATAATACCTTTAAGCCTCTGATATAAACATTTTTTTTTTTTTTACTTCATTATTACTACTTTATTATTATTGTTAGTTACGCAAATTAAGTAACGAATACTTACATTTAGCGTATTACACAATAAACAAGTAGTGTCGCAAATTCCGTTCGTTGGACGAGCATCGATCAGCGCCACTACGCCATTGTTATTTGATGTATGTTGACATACTGGAAAAATCAAAATGAAAAATATAGAGTTTTTATACACTATAACATACAAATTATTAGATGTTAAGAATGACTCACGTTCCAAAGCAGTGGAGTAACTGTCATCGACCTTTAATTTCGTCGCCGGTCCTGAATACGGTTTACTTGTACCCATTTTCATAATCTTTTCAAAAGCTAACTCCGAAGTCGGTAAAGTTTCCGTGTTGAAGAGCCCTCCTAAAACACCAAAACTTTAGGCTCACAGTTTACTTTGAAATTAAGAAGTCGTATTTAATTACTTACTGATGGGAAAGCTAGTGATGGCCTTCGAATGTACAGTCTTAATTACTGTCAACAATAAAATTATTTTGTAAAACATAATTTTGATCCTTTCAAATGCTAATATTGTTTGGACGGCCTAGCGGCGCGGTGGACGCCTCCACACCGTCTGTCTGGTGTATTTTTGGAAAACAATTTTAGGTCACATCGCATGAAAACGCCGACCATAGCATGCGACGATATTCGTCATGACGTTCGTATGCACGTTTCCGTTTTATTGGAATTCTGTTATAGAAATTGGTGACATTTTCTAACAATTTTTACATCTATGGTTAACTTAAAGTCTCATTTAAGGAGATAACTATAACTTAATAAGCTTTAGTTGACTTCAGCAAATAATAAATAGTAAGTAACGTTATAGTAGCCGTATTTCCAGCGTACGCAAATTTTGTTAAGAATCATCGGGCAGACATTAGTGGAGTGTAGTGCGAATAACTGTAGTGAAAAATACAATTAAATGAGTTAAACACTAAAGATGTGGCGATGTTTGTTGTTTATTTACTTCTGTGTCTCTAAATGTTCTTCGAATATTATTTACCGGACGATTGAGCCAATTTCGTACACGATTGGTAAGTTTATTTTCTTTTACAAAATAAACACTTGTTATTTCGTTTGTAATCTAATTTATGCTATTTAGTATTGAAAAAATATTTATAAACCCAATAGAAGCTTCTGTTTATTTTTAAATCAGTATGCTGATTTTAGTGAAAATGTGAACTTGTAATTGTGAGGCAATAATGGTGTGTAGATATTTTAATTTATTTTTATTTCAATGTGAGATTTGTCCTTCGTAAACGAACCTAATTTGATTGTAAAATCTTGCTGACAAAATAATTATCATGCTAACAGAATCAAAAATAGGCAAATCACGAAATCTCCACTTTCATCTAAGTCACTGTAATTTTCAGCTGGCGTATTCGAACCAGGCGCAACCACACGACTCGCTTTCAATGAAAGTATGTATCATGCTCAAAAATCAGTGGAGGTCAACGAAGAAGGCTCAGAAGGTATGACACTTTACAGAGCTATTAGTGATAGATACTTACTTAAGATGGCGCAACGACCCAAAGTGAGTCTCAGCCTCCGATACTAAGAGATGCCACTTCGATCAGTCCTGCCGCCTCCATCCAATTCGTCATCTGGAGATCGCGCAAGTGATAGATAGTTAAATATTTAAATTTTAATTCATATTTTTTTCGTTTTATCACAATAATTTTAGATATAAACAAGTATAGTGTAAAAAAATAATAATGTTCAAGTTATTCACCATTTTTACAGTCTACGATTTAAGTTTGAAGCCAAAGATGCTCGACTCTATTAGGTCTGATAGCTATTCTGTGTGGAGAGCAGGTATGTTGATGTTATTATAATATACAGCTATGATAATATGTCCTTTTATATTTCACTAAGTAGAACAAACATCTATGAATATCCTTGATTATTATGTGCAAAACAAACAATTAAACTTAATCATAACACAAAAGAAGTATACTTGTGGAGCAGCCGCAGTTAATTCGGGCAAAACTTACTACCGTTCAAATCTTTATATTTCAGTATGTTCAAACAGTAACATAAAGCCAATAGCTTTTATTGGTCCTCAAAATCCAATCTCCGACAGTGCCGTAAGAGACCAGTGTGCACGTGCTAACATCCCGCACATCCAGGCAACATGGCAACCTTTGGACCCTGATGACGTCAGTGACTATGGTGACGCCACCGAACCTGTCGATGTAAATACGGACGAGGACGATGAAACAACAGAAGAAAAAATTGCTTTCAAAAAAATTTCTATCAATTATTATCCAGATGCCGACGAAGTTTCGCATGCATATGCCATGCTGCTAAAGTATTATCAATGGGAGAATTTTGCAGTCTTATACGAAGATGATTTTGGTAAATGACATTTCATTATAATGTAATCTATTCGTTTCTTATGTTTGCCTATGATTCTTCTACTCGATCCATCTATCATCTTTTTAAGGGGCAATTGCAAGATTAGAATTAGAAGTTTTCACAATTTTGTAAAAATACTATTTGGTATTATTTCAGGTTTATCGCGAGTTCAAAAGATACTAGCTGAACATTCCGAACAACATGCAATTTCTGTTCGAAGGCTAGACCCCGAAGGTGACAATAATAAGGTAAGCATTTACCTACGTAAATAACTTCGTACGTATTTTTATTAACCCTGGTCTATCAGAATAGTAAGATGTTCATAGACATCTGTAATGAACTCCAAATAGCAGTATAATTCCACCTAAAGTTTTCCACAGATATATTGCTACTCAAACTGCAGCGCTTCGCATAGTTGCTGTAAGACAAAAATGAGTGTAGCGATGATGCCTCCAGAGTCGAACCAGAAAGGGTTCAAGATCTAAGCGTATAATCTACAATATTTAATGTTGAATCGTATTTCGTACTTATGGCATCGTATTTATGGCATCAACAATTGTAGTTAGGTAGATACCTATATTCTATGTTGATCTCTTTTTTTAAGTTTACCGAACTAATTATTCCTCAACATTTGCAGATATTTAAAGAACTATCCGTTGAGCAAGGCAGCCGTGTATTATTAGATTGTCATGTGGATCACATTTTGCAATATTTGAACGAAGCTAATAAGCTAAACATGGTCAATTATTATCAAGTATGTTACATATGTATATTAAAATATTAATTATTATTTTACATAGTATCAGTAATGCTTATTCACATGTATAGCTCTCTGACGCACAAATAGTCCCAACTGCTATAAGCAACTTTTTGGAAATTGTGCGCCAGAAATAACATTCTTCAAGAAGTTATGGGGTTGGGCATGGCTTAAACAAGGGCAGCTTAAACAAGCTGCTGGTTAGTGGTCATGGGTCTTCTGTAGCCAAATTCACTCAAAACTAGAGTAGAATTATCCTTACAGCACTATATTCTACTCAATATGGATGCGTCAATTATCGCCAACAAGCTGAGCTTACTGCAGTCAAACATCACGTGGCTAAGCATTACTGAATTTGATCAACTTCAAGACCCGCAGCATTTCTTGGCACCGAGGGTTGGGAAATGGAAAAGCAGTCGAACTCCCGATATTTTACCCCCTGTCATTGAAATGAAGGTAAATACTTGTTTTTTCTATTATAAAAGATACAGATACATAAGTAATGATATTATATGCCTACTACTGTATAACAAAGAATATTCCAATATTCCTCGTCTTTAATTTTTCGATTCGAATAATACGATGATAAACTAACAACTCTCATAACATCGTGATTCATTACATCTTAATTATCAACTACATATTTGGCTGTGTATCTTTAAGGAAACGGAGTTAACCGTTAACGTTGAAAAATATACACATGATGAATCTCATACATAACATCCTGACTTCCGACATCTTCTTATCTACTACTAGCTGATCCCCGAGGTTTGAAAAGTAAATCAATAGACATGTCGCGAGATTGACACGACCATAAAACAAAACAAATATATCTCACGGGAACCGCACATTTTCGCGGGATAAGAAGTAGCCTATATGTTATTCCAGACTACAGTCTATGTCTGCACCAAATTTCATCGAGATCCATTCAGCAGTTCTTAAGTTATAGAGTAACAAATATCCATCCATCGGTCCATCCAACCATCCTCACAAACTTTAAGCTTTATAATATTACATAGTAAGATTTGATTGTGTACCCTTAGGGAAACCGAGATAAAGCTATCATTTCGGCAATTAAGATGTCTTAAATTATTTCGTCATTCTTTATTTTCAGCTTGAAGCTTTGTTAATGAACGATATCGCTAACCACCTTCTAAATGCATTGGAAAGCGCCCCCATCAAGGAAGACGAGTTACCAGACAACAGCTTATGCGAAGCCGAAGCAGATCCCTGGCCACATGGAGCCATGCTACAAAATGCAATATTACAAGTAAACCTTTTATATGTTTTATGTTAACAAGCCGTATTGCTAAAATGAACACTAAACTCTAAAAAATATTCTCACGCTCTTTATAATAATGAAACCAATATTTAACTTTAAAATTGCTTTACATAATTAGTTTGTCATTGAAATACAATATACAGGGTGTAACACGATCACAGGATAGTCCATGGCAGGGAGATAGAGGACCTCAATACCTATCGATCTGACCCCCATGTATGTATGTTCGCCGATTTTCAGTGGTTCTCAACTTATTTGCGATATTGTACTTTTTTTTAGAAAACCCCGATTTTTGAATGTACATATTTGTTTTTTTTTTCATTTTTTATTTTTGCATATTAATGTTAGCGCATGCACACATACATGAAATAAATATCTATTCAAACCCACAGATACACACGTGTAGGCACTTATTTTAGCAATATTATATTCTTTGTCTTAATATTTTAGACAAAAACTAGCGGTGTTACTGGACATATTGAATTTGATGACAGAGGTCGGCGAGTAAATTACACGCTCTACGTTAATGAAATATATATGAAAAAAAGACAAACAGTTGGATCATGGTTTTCTGGTAACAATAGTGAAATAAACGAAAATAGGCCTGTAATTGAGGGTCAAGATAATTACCAAAGCAGTAAGCATTTCATTGTAAGTATAACTCCTATAAAATATTTATTTTATGCACTTTGTTTCTATTTAATTCTTTATTTTTAGTTACCGATAATATATGTATTTATCATATCTTATTGTAGGTAATATCAGGTAAAGCAGAACCTTATTTTTATGACAGAGTAAGATGTCCGGAAGATGATAAAGATTGTGTTGAAGAAGAAGCAGATGAAAACTACGAAGGTTTTGCAGTCGATTTAATTTATAAAATATTTGAGGTGCTTAGGAAAGAAAATTATAACTACACTTACGAATTTTCGAGAGACGACTCAAAACATTACGGCAAATATGATCCTGAAAAAAAGAAATGGGACGGACTGATAGGCGAAATATTAGACAAGGTAAATAAAACAGTAAAATTTAAAAAGATCTTTATTAAATTACGTAGGAAAGAAATTATTTTATCTATATTCGGCCAAGGAATATCAGTTATATTTCTTTCTAAATAATGTACATGTATAATTTTATCAATATTTTGTTCTCAGAAAGCCGACTTAGCAGTGAGTGATTTGACTATTACGAAAGAAAGGAAGAAAGTTGTAGATTTTTCAGTCCCTTTTATGACTCTTGGAATAAGTATACTTTATGCCAAAGAACGCAAAGTTTCGCCTGGATATTTTTCGTTTCTATATCCATATACTGTAGATGTGTGGATGTACACGGCAACAGCTTACTGCGTTGTTTCGATCGTACTTTACATTTGCTCAAGGTAACGATTTTTGAATACAATCATTGCAATTTTCATTAACCAGAATATCCTTATAGCACTGCTTTTTATCAGGGTATCACCAGCTGACTGGGAAAACCCGCAGCCATGCGATAAAGATCCAGAAGAATTGGAAAACATTTGGAATTTCAAAAACTGCGCCTGGATGACATTGGGATCTATCATGACTCAGGGGTGTGACATATTACCAAAGTAAGCTTTCTAATTACTAACAACTATATAGTAATCGACTAGTGGTCGAACTTCGACCAAACTGATTATTTCTGGATTTTTCATTGATTAGAATTTAGCAGGTGACTGATAGAGTGATGTGGATGCGGGCTTACTTATACACGTATCTTGAATTTAGTCAGGTAGAACTCTCATTTTACATGGAGCTGATCACAGATGACACCCATTGATGGCAGCGACCACTTGCTATCAGGTGGACCGCATGCTTGTTTGGTACTTCTATGTACATTAAAAAAATACACCTACAATTTACTTATTACGACGTACACATTTTTTGCAGGGCTATAGGTACGCGATGGGTATGTGGTATGTGGTGGTTCTTTGCTGTGATAGTCTGTCAGACGTATATAGCCCAACTCTCAGCATCCATGACATCCGCCTTAGAAAATGAACCCATTAATAGCGTGGAAGATTTAGCGAAACAAAACAAAATTCTATATGGCGCTTTAGAAGGAGGCTCTACTTTTAAATTTTTTGAGGTAAATTTGCTTAAAAACCATAAGTACTATTTCAAAATTTGTTGCTGATCTGTAGATATGTCTGGTAGAGGCATGTTTTAATCGACCTTTAAATAACCAAAATATTGTGTGCTGGTGTATAATATGTTATTTAATATAAGTAACATAAATAAATAATCTGCAGTAATAATTTTCTAAATGCATAGAACTCAAAGGACAAAATGTTTCGTCGAATTTACGAGAACATGGCCGCAAATCCAGCTGTTTTGGTGAAAAGCAACGAAGAAGGTGTAAAACGGGTACTTAATGGAAAAAACAAGTATGCATTTTTCATGGAGTCCCGTACCATTCAGTACAAAATTAAGCGTGAATGCGACTTAAAAAAAGTTGGTGGAGAATTGGACTCTAAAGATTATGGCATCGCAATGCCTGCCAGTATGTATCTTTTTTTACAAATTTTAGATATATTTTCTTAATAGTTCATTAAGAGGGGCAGTGGATGGTCAAATATAGAAACTGAATTATAATCCATTAAATGATTAAGCTAAAATTTAGTGTACACATTTGGTTTAGACGTCAGGCATAATAAGCTTAGAACTGTATACTAGTAGGTAATACTAGTATTAATTAGCTTATTTCACATTTTTTTAAATTAAAAAATGGTTATAATAATTGTTGTTTATATTTTTTATTAATTTACAGACTCGCCATTTAGAACACACATAAACAGAGCAATTTTACAACTGAAAGAGTCTACTGAACTAGATAAAACAGTGAAGAAATGGTGGGAGGAAAAAAATGTTAAACATCAATGTGTGGTAAGCAATTCAAGATAACAGTTCAAAACATAGTACCCATGTGAAAGACGGACGGACAGCGTAGGCTTAATAATGGTCTAAAATCCGAAGACGAAGCAACCTTTTCACCTTCACCCATCCGTTTGATAGATAAGACCATTTTAACTTTTTTCGAATTTAGTTCTTTAAATAATATATTCTGAGTGGGATGTTAACAATCCTGCCAAAGATACGACTAATTAAGAATTAAAAAATGATAGTTTTATTTTTTCATATGTATGGAGGAAATTGCACTTTCTTTTAGGTCTTTTCATTTAACTTATCATTTATAATTACTTCCTAGAATTAGATCTCTATAAGTGGCACCATGCGATGGCGCTATAGTAAAGAATCAAAAACAATCACAATTTCATTCAAGACTTCTTTACCATTAACAAGGTCACTTCTGCAGGAAACAAAAGATGAGAACGATGTCCAAGGAGATTTGGAAATGGAGAATCTCATAGGAGCATTCGTGGTGTTGATCGTGGGTCTCGTGTTCTGCCTGATCATCACAGCCGCTGAGTTCATGAACGAAGTCCGCAATATTGTGGTCCGGGAAAATGTAAGTCCTACCTCTCATGTAAGGAAGGATATAATATATTATATCCTTTAAGAGGCAGCAACCTCTGATGTATGTATATACATACGTACGTATATACAACGGATATACGTATATACAACGGATATCCGTTTCTTTATAAGATTTCCACTCGGAGTAGAGGGGCTAGCCCACAATCCACCATACTACTTACTTGAACCAATTCTTATCAACTTTTTTGAAAAAACTTCTAGAGTTCCTTACGATGCAGTATTAAAACAAGTGATAATTTGTTTCTATTACACACACATAACTTCGTAAAATCTTAGGTCCAGAATTTAACCAGATTGAAAATTTGTTACGCTATCCCTGCTTCAAAT
This sequence comes from Urbanus sp. 3 SS-2014, assembly GCA_018252035.1. Lineage (NCBI taxonomy): Eukaryota > Metazoa > Arthropoda > Insecta > Lepidoptera > Hesperiidae > Urbanus > Urbanus sp. 3 SS-2014. Next base: position 10,696 of record DWMA01000288.1, read on the forward strand.
TATCATTATCACTGTTAGAGTCATATTATATCGTTGGATTCGTTTTATTAATCAAATATACGATGGAAAACGTATATATTATGTGACGAATTAATTTAATAAAAGTCTGAAACAATAGTACAAAATATTAATTTAATCAGTCACAGTACATATGCTTATTACATTACGTGTTATTTGAAATTGTCGATAATTAAACTAAGCATAATGAGGTTTAATTATATCAATTTAAAATTTTACTGATATTATAATAAGTGAGTTTTATTTTTTATTGACAGGTAACTCATAAGGAAGTCTTCATGAAGGAGTTGAAGGCATCGCTGAACTTCTTCCAGCTACAAAAACCAGTATTACGGAACCCTAATCGAACGTCATCCGTCGACTCTAATTCAACAGAAAAAAGGGAAAATTTAGCGACGGCCATTGAAAACTTTATGGACTTAGAAAAGGAAATGCCGTGAATAGTGTATTTCAAATTTTAAGAACCAATTAATAATATATTTAGTAGTCTTGTATGGCATAACTCTAACGTAACACACAGCTTATACAATAGGTACCTAATTGTTATATACACTATATAGATATTATATTTGTTGTTAATAGATTACGTTATTTGCAATATTGTTTTAATTATAATAAATACAAATTTTAAGATTGTTGTAATTCATTTACAAAATACGTGTACCTAAGTCTACACAGTTATGTACATACCTAAAAAGTTGAAAATAAATGCTCGATATGATCTCGTAGGTACTCAATGGATTTCACTATCAACTTCCTGACACCATCATCGAATCAGCTCCAATATGCCAAATTATATACCTATCATCTGAACTGCATACCTATACCTACATATAAACATACATTTCAATATAACGCTTAGATGTTTGTTATAATTGATTTCAAAGATTTGATCAAATTGTTAGTTTCAAATTAATAATAAATAACTTAACATAGTATCACCTTTCCTAAACTATATTCGGGCTTACTTTAAGTATCCATATAATTTACATCCTTACGACAAATATAAGTAAATTGCAGTCAATTGACGTAATCCGCTTGAATCATAACAAATGGGAGTGAAAGTGCCTGAGAGTGACACTCGCTTATAGCAAACCAGAGGTCATGTTTTGAACCATCGTAAAGGAAAATAAACAGAAGAGATCAGTGGCAGTCGCCGGGAGTTGATGAGTGGCATCCGGGGCCTTGCAGGGCTGCTTGTGGTATCTTTGTAATGGATTGCTTCATTCTTGAAACCGTTTTAAAGGTGTTTCAGCGGTGCAAGTCCGGAGGTACCACAGCCAAACATTTTGCTGCCCTATAACAATGATAAGCGCTACTGTTTTGGTTTGGAAGATATGATTAAAAAGATAGGCGTTCAAACTTATATGACGCATCCCGCGTTTACAAACGCAATTTTGAAAGTTTTTTGTCCTACATTGCCTGCAGTACATTATATATAGGTATTAGGTATGTAAAGAATTATATAAAAAGGTACTTAAAATAAATTGATACGTATTTTTTAGTGAAAACGAAATAGGTCGTTCGTATTCCGTGCCGTATTTTTTAAAATCATTATTCAGTTCCATTTACATTCCGTTGCCTAGACAAAGGCCTTGAAATATTTAAAAGGGAAATGGTGGTCGTAAACTAAAA
>DWMA01000289.1:0-12347 GCA_018252035.1 Urbanus sp. 3 SS-2014
AAAAAAAGGTCCCTGTAACACCTGTAAATTTTGACGACAAAAAAAAATGCGGCTTCACTATCGTGGACCCCCATTTTCATTTCATGGACCCCCAAATATTTTTTTCACTGACGTAGACCCCTTGCAGGTCGTCATAGACCCTTAGGGGTCGATATAGACCACTTTGGGAATCGCTGTCTTAAACTAACGTTATCTTAACCTAACCTGACTTTATGGTAGTCGACAAATAGAAACATACAGGACCTATCAATCAAACGAAATAAGATTCCACTTCTGATGTACAAGCCTGTCTTACTAAAAATTAAGTGGACCTGTTCGCTACTTTCATGAAACAAAAAGGCTCTACGCAAGCTTTAAGCTGTTGCAGATCACGATCATGAATCCTTTCCTTTCATGTCTGAATGTTATCCGCACTTTCTTTTAAAGCTTTATTTAATTTTATTAAATCCAATAACTTTCTTCGCAGACCACTTGGAAAGTACTTAACCGATATTGCTTATCGGTGTCAAAACGAATGTAAGCGTTAAGAAAGTGCAACTACTTGCAAATTACAAATACACATTAACTTTTATGTATATGCTTGTGACCATGAAATTTTAATACAGTACTTAAGTGTCATTGGCAGGTAGTGACGATCTTTGCGATATCAGGCTTATTTATTTTATGGAAGCATTGTACCTACTACAGTTCTACTCTTGACTTTTGATTTGAAGGTCCTCTGTTACCCATACTTTGGACATTTGTTTTTCTTTTTGCAGTAACGGTAGCCCATGAGTAATAGGTATGTACCTAATGTGCCTATGCAAATGCGTAAATATAAGTAATAAGTAGATATATATTGTTTTGGATTCTTTCTAGTTATATCAATGTATCAAATGTAAAAAAGATAAAGATCAAATATTAAAAGATAAAGACCGCGTTAATCTGTGCTGAAAATTAAAAAGAAAATTTTTGTTCAATACTACTTAAGTACCTACCTACATTCTAACACCGAATTCAGAATTCTGTTCATTGTTGGTCTGTTTATGTCTTACCTAGTGTTATAATACACAACTAACCTACAAATAAAAATAACATGCAAGGCATTATTATGATGAATTAATCGATCGACATACACATTTTGCAGGTTATCGAATTCCCTCTTAAAAGGGTCATGTAACGCCTTGCTAAGGATTTACTCAGGACGATTATTATTATTTATTAGCATGTCAGTATATTATTACGGTAATTTATCATTACGATAAACTTCTAAAGGTCGTATTTTGTACTTCGCTCATATCCCGTTTATCAATCTTCCTGTGCGGGAAATTCATTGACCCAAAAATAATCGTATAGACTTTGAAGGGCTTGAAGCGTGTATTGCCCCGCGGCTTGTGTAGATTCTGATCTGAGTACAGACTTAGGTTAAAAGTTTAGCAACGTCGGGCGGAGTAGGCTGTTGGCTGGGTTACCGCTAGGGGCTAAACTTCATAAGCGCTTTCGAGTTATAGAAGCAGCCCGAATTCAGGACAGCTGCCGGTCCTAGTTGTAATCATTGTAGAGCAATCGTTAGAAGTAGAACCTTGCCGGAGACCTTTGATACCGGTTGACCAGTAAGCCGTAGGTACTGGAGTGTGATTGAGGCATCATCTAGTCGTGGGACACACTTATGCTTAAGGAAGACTTAATTATAAGGGTTGTATGTGACGCCTGGACTTCTTGGAAAGTGTCGAAATGTTTGTTTTGTTTTCAAAAAATCTTTTTCACTAAAATATTTCATAAAGTAAATTGCTTTTATGATTAAGGGACAAAGCCGAAATCGAAAGATCGTTGACTGACAAAAGTTATTGATATAGGTAAGTATAACTCTAAGTAGGTACCTACAATACAATAAGTAGGTACCTAACTTATTTTATTGTAGGTACGTATTTTACTTGGGTATACAATCGCAAAATAAATTTCATTGATACCATGAAAACATTATTAAACTCACAGATTAAACTTATATTACTCAATCTTCTGCTATGTATTTGATTATTACAGGAAAAAGTACAAAATTTTTCGAGTAACAAATTTCTTTGATAACAAAATTACGGCACTGTTGAGTGTAAACATGTATGTGGGTATTGTGTATATGCTTCATTACCCAAAAGCCAGTGGGCGTTAAATTAATGAGAGGGCCGCGAAGCTCGAAAGTGTCGGTATCCTTGAGAAAGTCAAATATTGATACGGGCAGTGCAGCGCAGTCTATCAGCCGCGTCTACTTTCTACTCGATCGTCCAACGTTGCATCTCGCAAGTGGGTCGCGCTAGGGCTGTCACCCTATTTTCTTTTCAACTAATTAATACTTAAATATAATATTTTTATTTAATTAAAGCATTGAGTAAACGAGCATGTACCATAAATGTTTGCCAGGTGGTAGAGTGAGTATTATATTGACTACGGAGGTCTTAGTACTACACCTGGATATTTCTAACGTGAAGCAATGCTTAAGTTTCGGCAAATACGCAGAAGTAACAACGCACCTGTGACTTCAGATATAATCCCAGTTCAACGTGAAGTCAGTTTTAGATGTCCATGGGCATCGGTCCACTTACCATCGGACTGCAAGGTCGATTGCTACTTCTTTCTTATTAAAAAATGTAGTGTCCTTGGTGGTAAGTGGTTACAAGATATCAATATAAGTTTTGCGAATAGAATTTACTTTTTCTGCAGTACCATTAAACCTAACAATGTTTCACAGCTTCTTTGTTCGCTTTGAACGATGGCCAGAAAAATAAATTTACTTCTTAGGAGGAAGTGTTCTATGTGCTAATTTCCAATAACGAAGTGATCTAATAAGGAACAATAAGATGTATCCAGGAATCCGAAGTGATATTGATTGACAGTTGTGTCTTGATCCAGTAGTAGATAGTAAAAATAGTAGAAGTATAAATATTGTAAGCGATAATTTGTCAGCGCAACATTACAAGTTACTTAAAATTTTTATTGATTGGTAGAGTAAGGTAGATAGAAGAGAGGTAGATCTTTCTTCAAGTTCCTACCTACCTACAAATATTTAAAATCAAATTACAAATTTATTTATTAAGTAATCATTATTTAGTTATTTATTGTAATAGCGAATAGGTGGCAGCCCTGGTCGGTACGTGAGACATGTGCAAACAACTCTATTTCAGAGGCCGCCGTGTTGTTTGCATATCGATGCCGATTTAAACAACAATTGATTAAAATAAATAAAACAAGAGCAGCGCTTCACTTTAGATCGTAATTCTAAGTTCCAAGATAACAAAAAAACGTAATAACATTTTTGGTAGAGCTATAGATAAGTACAGAAAGTGTTTCTTGACTGATTTGTATGTAATATTTTGGACATAATTGGACAGAATTGGACACGTAAATAATTTACATACAATTTGAGGTACCTAGTTTATTAAATTGTCATTGAAATAAAAAAAAAAACAATAAATATTACAAAATATACAGGTACAAACACATAAATATAAAATTTCGTTAACTAAGAAATCAGTTTTCTCCTAACACCGAATTCTAAATACTTTATTTAATAGTCAAAGAATTGAAAATTTCTTTAATGAGACCCCCAAATGTTTTCCCTTTCGCTCTACCTTGGTTCTGTTCCAATATTATGTATATCATAATTATTATGTTAATCAGATCTATATAATTGATTTTAATAAATAAACTTACTTAATTCTTTGAACTGAACTAAGTTTGATCAATATAGTTACTATTTACATTGAGTATTAATGATGATATAAATATTACTTCTTCATTAGTACTTTTTTGAGCTTTATCCAAAACTCGTCTGATTGCTGATCGCTCCACGAGTGGTATATTTTCGACTTCAATAGATACTTAAGTGTTATCGTCAAATGTTTTTTCTCTATATCGCCAATTTTTAATAACACTAAAGGATCATATGAAGTCCCGTCTTCAAGAAAAAGTCGATGATATTCAGCTAAATGGGTCTCCCATCGACACCACTGAGACTTAGCAAAGTTGTTGCTTATAACTAGAATTATATATCTACTCTCATTTATACTAGTGGATACAGACTCAGATATAAACGATCCTATTTCGAAATCACGTTCAAAAATGCATAATTTCAAATGAGGTGGACATAATTCTAATTTAGTTATCATAGTAGTGACAAAATCTTTGTCTTCATTACTGTACGATACGAAAGCGTCATATTTATAGCCCTGTTGATGTGATACATCAGCTTTTACCGACTTTCTAATGAATTTCCTCCCTAGCGCAACCTTAGATAAAAATATCCAATAAGAGATGTATATTCTGTACTTGTAAATTAGTGTTGCTAGTAGTATTACTAAAATTATACTAACTAAGGTTGGAGCGGTCCATACTAACAAAACTATGTTGGATGCTTTGATGTAAACTGAACATCGGAAGGTTGACACAGCTTCTAAAAACAACGCTACTCTTTTGTTTTCCCAAACATCGGGGCTATTACACAGGAACGATGAATTATAGAAGAACTCATTAACCTGCCTTGAACCGTTCTCTTTTAGCCATGCATACGTTTGATACATAGAATTACAATCACAAACGAACACATTGTTCATCAAGTTTATTACCATTGAAACATTACTACGATTTTCTAACAAGTAATTTATATCCGAAAGCATATTTATAGTAAAATGTGTAATTTTGTTATTTTCCAAGTAAATAATAGTAGGTTGCACTCTGTATGTTAAAAATAATGGCTTCCACCAAGCTCCTAGCACGTTCTCTGCTAAATCTAAAATCTGGAGCTTAGTCAATGGCTTTAATATTTCTGCCGTAATGTAACGCAACTTATTTTTTCTTAGTATTAAAGTTGTTATATTAGGCATCTTTTCAAGGAGATTATCGCTTTCCATGAGATAATTAATTCTACAATTTTTTAGAATTAAAACTTTCAACTGTTCAAGACCTTCAAAAATACTTCCAGTTAAGTTCACTAGCTGTCCGAATACGTTATTAGATAAGTTTAAGAACTCTAAGCGTTTCAATGGTTTGAAAGTTCCTGCTCCAACATAATAAATAGATGAATTGTCTAAGTTGAGAATTCTTAAATTGTCTAAACCGGTAAAAGTATAATTAAAAATAGATGTAATAGGGTTGTATGACAGGTTAAGTACTCTAAGGTTCTTGAAATTCACAAATGTATTTTTACGAATATTGTAATAATATTTAGCTGAGGTAAAATCTCCGTTGTAAGACAAATCTAAAACTAAAAGGCTACGACTAGGTCTATTTACCTGATTCAAGCCGTGTAAATTGTTTCCACTTAGTAAAAGGACTTGTAAATTCGGGAATTTTATTGTATCGAAAGCATTTACACCAAAATTTAAAGCGAATACTCGCCTCAAGTCTATCTCTCGTATATTGGTCATGGTAGGGAATGTACCGTCATTTACTATTTCAAAATGATTGTCAGCAAGAATTAATCTTGAAATTGTGGTCATCGCGATAGTTTCCATCAATTCTCGAGGTGGCTCCTTACGAAAGCCCATTCCAGATAAATCAAGTAAGGTCAAGTTGATACCATTAACATACATGCTTGTCAATGCAGTACTTATCAAAGATGTATTTAAATTATTTTGACCAATATTTAATTCCTCTAACATTTCTAATGGGAGAAAGCTATCTGGGTGAATGTATTCTAGATTACATAAATTAATATCAAGTCTAGTTAATAAAGAGCCCTTCATAGGAAAGAAATCATTTTTTGATATATTTCCAAAACGATTTTCTGATATGTCCAATCCCTTAAGAGATGGCAAAATTATTGGTTTGAGTAGTGTTGCTAAATTAGCAATATTGGTGAGACCATTATTGACTAAAGTTAAGTTTCTGAGATTGTTCAGCCCCTCAAACGTTCCTTGTTGAAATGATTTGAGACCTGTATTAAATGAAATGGATAGTTGCTCCAATCGGGCCATGTCTCGAAATAATCCTGGTTCTATGTACTTTAAGTTCTGGTTTGCTTCTATCTTCAGCTCCTTGAGGTAATAGAAAGCATCCAAGTCGCCTTGCAAAATCTCTATTATATTTGAAGTTCTTACTTTAATTAATTCACTTTGTATGGTGAATCCCTGAAAAAATAACAATTTTATTTATTATTATTATATTGTGTTATTTAAGGATTAAAATGTCAATAATCAAACAGTATCACTTATAGTATATAAGGAGTACATGTACTGTGAAAATTTAAAGTATTTTCACTATTACGATCTCCTCTGTTACGATGAGGGAGATGGGACTATGTTAAAGATGGAAACAGTAATCGGTTTCCGTAATTACTTTAAAAGAAGGGAGTTCAAATTGATAGATATTGATCAATGATTACACATTCATTATTTCTCTTAAGGGAAACATTGAAATGTCTAAATATAATGTCTTACTATAATTACTGCTATAAGACACAAATAGGCGGTAGCGGTGATGCTTGCGTACTTCAATAGCAATGAGTTAATATATTTAAAATAAGTATTACTTATGCAAGCTTTAAGCAACAAGGGTTGCAAATACAACATATTATTGTCTTTTACAAACAAATTTATTTAGAAAATCTTGTCACAATATAGATTTATTCTTCACTAACACAGCTCTAAGTCTCTTCCAAAATTTATCGGGCTGCCTTTCATCCCACAAGTGGTATATTTTTGTTTTTAGCAGGTACCTTAAAGGTGTTGTTAAATATTTGTTTTCTACATTACCTATTTTTATTAATACTAATGGATCGTATGTCGTCCCATCTTCAAGAAATAGCCGATGATACTCCGCAAAGTTCATCTCCCATCGGCACCACGAGGATTTTGCAAAACTATTGCTTACTATTAATATTACATACCTACTTTCATTAATACTGTTACATACGCATTCCGAAATAAATGCTCCTATTTCAAAATCTCTTTCATAAATACATAATTTCAAATATGGCGGATTTAATTCTAACTGTGAAATCATTTCTGCGACGAAATCGCTATCTTCGCTACAATACGATACAAATGCGTCATATTTATAAACTGTGTCTCTTGTGACTCTTTGTGACGTCTTCCACATTAATCTTTTTCCTAAAGCAACTTTTGTAAGAAATATACAATATCTTATATAAATTCTATATTTATAGACTATATAAAATATACATGCTAATAACACTACAGTTATCAATGAAGGTGCAGTCCACATTATGAGCATAAGATCCGATATTTTATTGTACATTAGGCAACGTAAACGTTTAATTGATGAGAGATAATCTGCTACGCTACGGTTCTCCCAAACATCCGGACTGCTGCACTGAAACTTAGAATTTGCAAAGTATTGCTTCAAGATCAGAGTTCCGTTCACTTGCAGCCACATGTATGTTCTGTACATTGAGTTACAATCGCATATAAAAACATTGTCCATTAGATCGATTACAACAGAAGTATTCTGTACGTTTTCGAGCAAATAATTTATATCTTGTATCATGCTTATAGTAAAATGTGAAATTTTATTATTAGTCAAATAGAGATTAATCGGATGTACTCCAGCGGATAAAAATAGTGGCTTCCACCAGGACATCAACAGATTCTCACTTAAATCTAAAACTTGAAGGAATTTCATAGGTTTCAATGTCTCGCTCGTTATGTAATACAAGTAATTCTTTTTGAGTATAAGATGTGTTAAATTTGGCATCATTTCAAATATATTATCATCATCGTTAAATCTCTTAATACCACAGTTTTTCATAATAAGAATTTTCAATACATTGAGGCCTTCAAACATGGCACTAGTTAGATTATAATTAGCGCTTAATGGGTTATTTGCTAAGTTCAACATTTCTAAGTGCCTCATCGGTCGAAAAGTTCCGTCTCCAATGTGAAAAATTGTGCCATTTTCTAAATTTAATATTGTTAATTTCTCAAGACCTATAAAAGTGTAGTTAAAGACTGATTTTATGCCATTATAAGCTAAATTAAGAAAGTTTAACTCATGACATTTGGTAAATGCGCCTCTATCTATCTCATAGTATAAAGGACCATCAGAGCTTCCTCTGTTATGTGACAAGTCTAATATTAGCAATTGCTCATTAGATATATGTTTCTTGTGAATCCCGGGTAAACTGTTACCTCCCAATAGTAGGACTCGGAGACTGGGAAACTTTGCAGGTTGAAAAGCATTCTCACTGATTGATATTGCGTACACGCCTCGTAAATCCAATACTTCAATGTTGGCCATTCTTGGAAAAGCATCATCAGATATAATTTCAAATTGATTTTCCGAAAGAATTAGCCTCCGAATTGTAGTATTCGCGATGATGTTCATCAAAGTGGCAGGTGGTTGTTTCCGGAAGCCCATTCCAGATAGATCCAGTTGAGTCAAGTTTATGCCGTTCTTCGTCATGGTCCATAACAAGTCACCTATTAAACTAGCATTTAGTTCATTTTCTCTCATGCGTAATAAAGTAAGGTTTCTTAAAGGCAATAAACTATCAGGATCTATAAATTCTAACCGACATAAATTAATTTCTAGTCTTTTGATCGTCATGCCCTTCATTGGCCAAAAGGCATTCGCGGGTATTTTCTCAAAAGAGTTTTCTGATAAGTCTAATCCTCGTAATGATGGTAAGATATTCGACTTGAACGCTGGTGTTAGCTGTAATATATTTGTAAAACCATTATTAACCAATGTTAAGTTCCTAAGACTTGTTAGGCCTTTGAATGTTTCTTCATGAATATACCGCAAACCTGTGTTGTACGATAAAGACAGTTGTTGTAGCCTTGTTAAATTTTGAAATACTCCAGGCTCTAAGTACCTTAACTGATGATTTGCTTCTATCTTCAGGAACTTAAGATAATTTAAAGAGTCCAATTCCGTTTTTTTTATCTCCGACATCACCGTTGTTCTAACTATTAGAAGATCGCTCTTCATAGGTACCTAAAACAAAAAACGAAATACTTTTGAAAACACTTCAAACTTATATAAATATTTATCACGCAAAGCTGCATATTGCGAAACTAACAATAGTAAGTAAATACAGTCGTATTTAAATTATCACAAGAGGTACTTATAACCACAAATGTGATATTATAACATTATTCAGAATAATACTTTAATTAGAAAAATAGGTAAATAGTTTTAGCAACAAACAGCAATAAAGCGAGACATGGACAAACATACTCATCTACACATTAAAAGCTGGATACCCTTACATCCGAATAAATTTTTTTTCACAAAATAAAGTACACGGGTAAATACTAAATTGTTCGATCTCCTGACATGACCCAACTTTTTGATTCGTTTTCTTTTCACAACCTGAATGCAAGTGTCTCATAAAAATCCTGAAGTTCAATTCAAAAATTCAACGTGGGTCTAGACCCACGTTGAATTTTCGATAGGTACATAATATATCACACGGAATACTGAATCTGAATTCCTAATAAGGAACTGTAATCAGGAAATGTACGTCATACGTATGCGGCCGCACTAAGCGAGTGGGATACCAAAAATACAGTAATTTCTCACACCCTTAGCATATCATATTATTTCAAACATTTTCAGCTGTTCAATATGTCTGTAATTGAACACTTAAATTGTCGGTAACAATGATATTATCTAGAAACATGAATACAAGACTGTCGAAGTTGTAAATAGAAGTTTGTAAATGGATGTTTACGAAATCGACCATAATTCTGTTGTTGCTTCTGGAAATTATAATGGAAATCATCGTTAGAATTTGCATTACTAAACCAAACCAGCACTGTTACATTACTGTGCTATTAAAACCATAATTTCTTGTTATTCTTCAGATTTCTACAATTTTCTTACATGAATTAGACTAACACGCGGTTTAATCAACGTCGATATCTCAACATAATGTTATTTCAACTAATGCAAGAGTATACATTCAGCTCCAGTGTACACGAGGATTAGACCGACGTCGGTAATAATGATAAAGTTATTGAAATATTACTTCAATAAATAGAACAGCGAAGACTGTTCTGTTGTTCAATATTGACGAACTTTAACGGCTCATTTTAATACACTTGAAGGGTGGTATTTTTATGAAGATAAACTACTTAAAAGTTTTTCCATAACTTAAGAAGTTAAGGAACTTATTGTCGAATCGAATGAATACAAATGTCATGGAGCTTTTAGCGGTAAGTAATACAGTCTACTGTTAATCCCGAAAAAAAGAATATTCTCCGGAATATTAATCCAAATACGATAGAACCCACGGTTAACTAGTTGATACTTAGAAACTAACAATATCTCGTAATTTATGCTGAACACAGTGTAAAACCAGCAAAGAACTGTTATGGAGGCCAGAAAATTAAAAAACACAGACATAGATACAGAAAAGCAAGCATACATAGACATAATCCGATAGAACGTCACAAATAATTTACCTTAGGAAATCTTCTACAATCGTAGTTTCCAAAACACACTATAGCTTTGTGGTTAGCGCTGGCCCGGCATATACAGCCTGATGTTTTGTCCTGGCCTAACTCGACAGGCAGAGATAAAGACTGTTCATCAGGTGGGGACAGTATATTCTTGGATATATCTTCATACTCAGCTAAAAAGTTGCTTCGAGCATATTGAGCATAACATAGAAGAAGCCATATAAAATGGACAACCAACATGTCTTGTCGAACGTTGATCTGAAAAAAATTAAAACAAACATGAATATCCTATATTCTCATGACAAAAATTTACATTCTACGACTATATACAACTGTAGACAACTCGGTAAAGATTGAAAACGCCATTTGAGATCGGCCGCAGATGAGTGGCATAACTGTTAACATCTGAGTTGGAATACCTTTGTGCACTTATTTGTCTTATAACATCCTTCAAACTAGGAAACAAAGCAAAATTTAACTTAGTTATTATAGAGCAGAAATAGGTATCGACGAAGGTTCCTAAATCCAACTCTTAACTTCTTCAGAAGACCGTTCTTAACCTACGTACCCGTCCTGAATCAAGCGTGTTTACTTATTAATTTTGCGCCATCCTTTAATCTTCTAATCTACTCAGTAAATGTATGACGTCACAAAAGAGAATAACAACTTAAATAGTGAAAAACAATGACGAGGTAAATAACATGGCAACTATGTTGCGCATAACGCCAATGCAGGTCAAAACATGAAGCGATTTATTGAGAAACAAAATCTAGTCAGGACCGTCACTTCAGAACATAATTAAAAAATTTAAAGCTGATGCTCATCTGTTAAGAAGATTTATTTAGTACAGGTTCTCAGCAAGCCATAGACTAGACCTTCCTGGGAATGTGGAAATTTTATCGAACACACATTGCATAACTTGTTTGTTCAATGGATAAGTATTGACTATTGCCCATTTTCTCTACTTAATCCCCAAGATAGGTACCCAAAACGCCGAGTTAATATAATTAGGAAATTCGGTGATCTAAACATTTTAATTAGTGTACACCGATTTGGACAGCATTTGTATGTAAAAATACAATAAGTCAAAACTTATAATAGTCAATTGAGTTTTTCCAGTAATAAGTCATAACATCATGCCACAAACGATACATAATCGTTAAGTATACACCACCTGCTATAAGTAAACATAAGAAAAACTTTGCACAAGGTTTAAATTAATGGCGATGTCGAGTTAAGGTTAGTTATCTGTCCATATCTACATTTACACTACCTCCATGAAACTGAGACGGTAGGTATGCTCACGGTTTCCAAGAAACAATAACCGAATTCAGATTCTTCAACACAAACTTGGTAGTTACCTTAGATGTATACATCATCCTACTGGTAATTCTGGTAACGACATTGTTTGCTTACTTGCTACTATCTTGTCAAGTATGTACATGGAAAGAATATTAATAATAAGAAGACAGGACAACTTCGCTTCATCTGGTTTTGCTTGAAGATAGAACGTAACTGGAGGAACTAAGTAGTAATGTAGAAACAAGGCGCCATTATCTACGCCTAGGTTCCTCATCTGGCCGTAGATGAGCGAACTTGTTGAGCTCAATTATCAATTAAATTAAGAAGACTCTAGATTTGGCTAGATATTCTTTGTGAAGTAACTCTACGCTACACAGTTTGTTAAGGCTTTGCACGAGACATTAAATTTTTTCTAAAAGTATCAACGTAATGATTACCTATTAGTACCTAAAAGTAGTAGTAACAGTTAATAATAGATATTAGATAACATATACTTAAATTGAATGTAAAATATAGATTCATATACGAATATATCGCGGCGACAAACATATCTACAAACAGACAAATAAGCCGGACTTTGTGTTTAATGTTTTGCCACAGTTTGTGGTTTCATTTTGCACTTGGGTGCTAGTAACCTTCGCTATTAGGTAG
>DWMA01000290.1:0-12336 GCA_018252035.1 Urbanus sp. 3 SS-2014
GTTGGATGCGAGCGGTCGCTGTGGTGCTGGTATGCCCTTCTCCCTGGGGGTTAGGGGCGTCTCCGTTGACTAATGCGCTAATGTTGGTTGTTATGTGTGGCGCAGTGGGCCCCTTGGGGGCGGGTCACCGATGCGAGGTGTGCGGCAAGCTGCTGTCGACGCGGCTCACGCTCAAGCGGCACACGGAGCAGCAGCACCTGCAGCCGCTGCACTCGGCGCGCTGCAGCCTCTGCCACAAGGTGTTCCGCACGCTCAACTCGCTCAACAACCATAAGAGCATCTACCACCGGCGCCAGCGCGGCCTGCCGCAGCAGACGCAGCCGCAGAACCTCACCACCGGCCCCGACGCCAAGATCGCTCCGCCGCACCACAACATCGACTTCTACAAGTTCAAAGATCAGTTCAATGTCTAAATTATGTCGACCGTCTTACCTTACCTTTGATTTCTCTATATTTTATTCTATCGTATAGTAGATGATTTATATTTTTATCTCTGAACCGAGATTTCATATACCTAGTTATTTTGTGAGACTTATTTATATTATTCTTTTGTCACTTTTTAGACTTTAAACTTGTAAAGTGAATGTTCGTGCACGGATCGACCGCGACGGTCTATGACCGCTATCGTATCGATCGAATGTTCTTAACAAACCATGGCAATTCGACATTCCAATGGATGCTAGGGAGGGCGATATTGGTCCAATTTATATTCGAGCCATCGACACGCCCGTAAGTGCAATACATACTGCGGTAAATGACGATTCCTGAACTTTTACACTATGTTAAATGTGTGACAATAAGGCGAAGAGAAATTAATATTTTGAGAAAAGAGAAAAATCTTGGTGCTGTAAATTTATATATTAGGCTTAAATTTATAAAAAAGGAACAGTGTTCGTTGTAAGTAACAAAAGAGGCATATTGTTTTCAATGTTGTGTTCATTTTCGGCGTTTTGCAATTTTATTTATTCTGTATTTTTACCTTCATGATCTCACACTTAGATATTTATACGAGATTACTAAAAATCTATTTAAAAAATAAATAAAATTTATATGATATATAATTGGCTTATGAGGCTTTTCAAATTTATTATTTTATTTAGGTGTTTTGTTCATTCACTGTAAGACTGAAACGATCAGAGAAATAGCACCAATAGAAACAGAAGAAACAGATTTCAGTTACAATGAAACCACCCGCAGACGCACTGTCACCACATACAACAGATACTCCAGGAACCCAACCACGACATATGACAACAGTTCAACATACCCATAACAAACAACAACGTAATATAAATACCATACAATACTATACCAATACTTACCATTACTATTGCTTATTTTCAAGTCGACACTTATAACTTTATCTAGTCGACTTTTCGTTTCGTTTCATTTCGTTTCGTATCTTATTTTTTTCGTTTCCGTTATTATGACAGGTGATTAAGGTTATCAATGCACAATAACGCATTTGTTAGTGAATCGCAAGGTGCCATTTTAAGCGAATCAATGTGGCTATTTAATTATATTTTAGTTTAATCAGATTTTTAGTTACTATCAGAACGTAAGTTTTATCACTGTCTTGTGTTCGTTTCTATTTTTTTATTATTATTATTATAAATATTTTCGTCGGATTCTCTATCCAATTCGACATCGTGTTTACTTTTTTTTTTGTTCGTTTACATTCTGTACATTGGATTACACTTTTGTTGCCGTTTTTTTACTAAACTGTAATTACACACATTATTAATATAAATATTAAATACATAATAGGTAATATACTATTAAATCTTAATAATTCTCAGTGTTAAATGTTCCTAAATTTGAACAGTGAATTTTTTAATCGCAACTATTTCAAATGCAACTTTTTGCTTGCCATGCGTAGTCGTAACAATTATGATAGATTATTTTCGTTTAGGCAGAAATCGGTAATAATATTTTACGCGTAGTCTAGATTCAGCATCTCGTTCTCCACCCCTCGTTTGCTTTACAATAATACTCTTAATGTTAACGTAATTGTGTATTCGTGTAATACGATTCATCGTTTGCATATGTGTGTAATAATATTTAATTATCTATGTAATATGTGGAAGAAATAGTAATTCGTCTCGTAGTGTAGATGTGTAACAGTACAGTAATTCTTAATAATTTCGACTCCATGTGTCTCTGAATCTAGACTTTTCGGGTTCGTTTACTGCATCTTTAATCTATGACAATTCTAGTTCAATGATACATCACTATTTTCCAGTCGACGGCTGTCGTCATATTCAATATTGTTATTTTACTTTTTGTAGATGTAAGAAATTCTTATCTAAGTGTAAATGTAAACACATAATTTATTGTAACGATATACACACTAAGTAATTATTAGTGCCTGCTTTACATAATTGTTTTTTATTCGGGAAAAGACATATTTTGCGTAACTTCTAAAATATTAGGAGTAGTGTTTGGAACACTTACTATTTACCTAGAAGGTAATCGACGCTATAATATACTTTAAATAACAAGTATGAGAGGCTTCCTAAAGTAAATTTAATGCTATTCGTTATAAGATTATGTTGTTATTACTAGATGCATAACGCTTAGCCATTACTATTTGTTTAGTTATTGTAAGCTTTATTACGATAATTTGGAACTAATTGGAAGACTAGTGATTTGGTGCTAAATTGGAACAATGTTCGTGCTAGAAGGTGAAAAAAAAATGTTTAGGAAAATCGAAAACGGATTCAAAATTTTTAAACATTTCGCAACATTCCGAGTGAGAGGAAGAAAAAAATGTTAAGTTTTTATTTGCAACAAATTGCAAGAAATTGAACGTAAGACGTAGGATTGTTGTTTTTTGTCTAGTAATTTAGTAATAGTTTTTATTGTTAATTTGGGTTTGGGAATTAAGTTAGTTGACTATTTAGATGTAAGATTTATCTGAATTCATAGCGGTAATAGCATCTATATGTTTAATTTACTATTACAGGGATGTGCTGCTGAGTGTGGCAGTTCGGTAATAATTTGATCGATCGTAGCTGTAGGAGAAAGATCTTAAGAATTTTATTTAACAAAAATAAAAATCTGGTTCGAAATTTTTTTGCCAAAATCTAATAAGCGCTATAGACTGATTAGACTAAGTACGCGTTTCAATTGTACACTATTAGGCGTATTTTCTAGATTAAAATTGTACAATTATTTACTAAATTATTGATAATTTTATACAAAAATTGACAAGTCAGAAGCGTGGATCGTTTCGGTATTAAAAAAAAATCTAAATTATTTTGTGATTCGAGGATCTTTTTTTGGAAATATAATTTGGTAGTTGCTAAGTTTTGGGGATCTCAAAGGAAATCTATAAGGTCTCTGTGGGTTTTATGGGCGAAAACTACACCGTGTTCTAAGGAGCAGAACACATCCCTGTCAAACTACATTAGTTAGGATCTTAGCAAGTTTAAGACTGTTTCTGTGACCTGTTTAAGTTTTTATCCTTCTAACGTGTTAAGGTATTTTTTTTTCATACCTACTCGTACCGCACGAGGCGTGACGACTTTATTCGATGTGTTCTTAATGTTCTTATACTTCTTGTTGGCATTTTTACTTATTTTATAAGGAATCTAAATTAATTTATTGGTTGTTGTATTGAAATTTTATTTTTTTTCTTTTTAAATTATTGTTCTATCCTTGAATCTAGATGTTTTTGTTGATAATTGGCACTAGTGTAATGCAGTCCATTAGATATTTAAAATGTGACAAAAATGTGCCAAAAATGTTATTTTTATGGTTTTGTCTTCCATTAAATGCTCTTTGTAATAAGAGATTATTTACACGATTGGCTAATTAATATTTCCTATGTACTAATAATTACATGTCGAAATAGATTAATGATTAATGGGCTGCACGTCTCCGTATAACCGTAGATATCAAACTGATTTGCATCACATATAATATGTATAATAGTTATTTTCCTTCCTTACTTTAAATTAGAGAACTTGACGTAACTACTCATAAAGTGTAATTGTAATCGTTAAACTGAACTTCATAAATCCTAATATTGATGATAATGGCGTTTTTAATAAAAACAAATATACAAAAGTCGTTAGTTTTATTCATGTCCCGCCTGACACTCGCCCGGTGTCGCTACACCACCTCCCGACACCGCGACACCCCGACACCGGCCGCGTACTGTTCACAGCTTGTAGCTCTGTTTGTCAGTTTGTGCCTTGTTTTATTTATGTACGCTTGACATATCGTTTCCGGCTAGTATCTTTTCCCGCAAGTCTGCATGTTTGTTCTAACACCTCATCGGCCACCGTAGCTTCGCCATCATTTATATTTATTTTCTTTAATTTTACTATTTATTTTTATATTTTCAATCACTTTTTTTTCATTCCTTTATCAAAGTTTCATTTGGAAGAGTCTTACGTTACTATGCAACTTAGAAAAGATATCAGCTAGGTGATTCCGTATTATTTTGTTTTATCGCGTACGGGGACCACCCCCACATTTGTTTTGTTTTTCGATTTGTTTGCAGGTAAAAAGTTATTCTCCTGCACGCTATGCGCGAAAGTATTGTGCTCAAAGGCCTCGCTGAAACGGCATATCGCCGACAAGCACGCCGAGAGGCAGGAGGAGTACAGATGCACCATATGCGAGCGGGTGTACTGCTCGCGCAACTCCCTGATGACCCATATATACACCTACCACAAGTCCAGGCCAGGGGAGACAGACCAAATCCGGTTTTTTTAGTGACTACTCGGGCGGAGTTGGCGCGGCGTGCGGCAGAACTCGTCTTGCAAAGAGAACCATCAGGCCGACCCTCGCTCGTCAGCCGATCGTAACATCGCTCACCCAGGTTAGAAACTGTTTATAGACAACAACACGTAGGACACATGACCGCTGAGATCATTAACGATGTTTTCTCACACGATAGACAGTTAGGAAATTAAGGGTCCCCCTTTTAGTTTTGTTTCTGTTTTATTTTTGTTTTTTTCTAAATTTTAGTTTAATTCTTATTTTGATTTCCTATTTAAACCTTTAGCCGAAGGCCCCCTCCCATCGGGTTTCGCAGTTTTGACGTTGTTGTGTTGCTTGGAGCATGCTTCTATCATTTTTGTTATCACGTGTTTCTGTGTCATTGTGGTTGAAAGAATTTCCTAAGATTTTGAATATATGAGAACTCGTGATTACTGTGTAGTTAGTCAATGTGTACAGTGCATATTATTAGTATTATACCTAATATTATTAACCTCATACATTCTACGTATTATAAAAGGCTAATAGAACTTGTAACCTGAAAGATTGCATTTCAACTTCTATAATTGTCGCTTAGTGTCTTGAATGCCGCCAGCTAACTATCGTCGCTCGTCGGTCATTCTCGACGTACAATAATCATTGTTTCAATTTCCAGCTGTACCGCCCCTCCGCATGCCCCCGCCGACCGCCGGCGGCATCAACGAGCCGCAAGAGTGTCCCTACTGCCGCAGGACATTCTCTTGTTACTATTCCTTGAAACGACACTTCCAAGACAAGCACGAGCAGTCCGACACCCTGTACGTGTGCGAGTTCTGTCACCGGAGGTACAGGACCAAGAACTCGCTGACCACGCACAAGAGTCTGCAGCACCGGGGCTCCAGCGGCATGCTGAAGCGGCTGCTCAAGACGTCTGCGTTGCACAGCGCGCTGGCCCCGTCCCCGCACCACCTGTTCGACCTGGGCGCCGGCGACCACGGCCCGCAGCTGCCGCCGGGCCTCCAATGACCACAGACTATGGCTTGAATCGGTGGTAACGCGCTCCGCTTCGAGTGCTCTCGACCGGACCGTCGAGCGCACTCGACGCGGGGCAACTGGGCTCGGACGCGATAGGGATAGCATATATGTGCAATATACGGACAATGCCAAAACTATGCAGGACTATGCCGCATATATATGGTAAATTGTGTATTATAATGGTAGTAAAATATTGACGTTAGTTTTAAAATTACGTGAACAGTATTGTCGCACGCGACTTTTAGAAGTCGTCTAGTGTACGCTTCGACGATCGGACTTCGTTCGGCGGCCGGCCGAGCGCCGCGGGGTTGCGGGCACTTCTAGGTGTCCACGATGTTCAACCAGTGTTCAAATTGACAATGTAATTCAGAGCAATACTAAAGTATTCATATTTCTAGTACTGCCAAATTATGCCAACTGTATTCTAAAGAAAAATACATTTTTTAAAAATCACTTTTCGATAAATGTCTAGTGTCAAATTAGATTCGGTAACTGTACAAAATTGAACGTACAAATTTTAACAGTAATTTAAAAGATTGAAGAAAATATTTTTTAAAGAAACTTTTTTCGGATCGCCAAATCTAAATTTTTAAAGATACAGATTATTTAGGGATTAATTACAAAAAATTAGATTTAAAAATGAAAAAAAAATGTTGATGTTGAGTAAAAATTAAAGACTTCTTAGAATCTGATTTTGAAAGTACAAAAGATAACGTCTAATCGAAGAATAAGTGTATTTATTCTATGTGCGTTTTGGCTTCAGTAATGATAATGATATATAAAATAATGATTACGATCAATGTATAAGTAGCCGTGCCTTCGTTCGTCTTCATGCCATTATTTGGGTTGGTTTGAGTGTATTTCCGAACTGAGAGGAGCTGGTGAGGCTGGCGAACGATAAGAGTGGACGATGGACGGTGCGAGGTGGAGGCGAGGAGCGGGCCGCGGCGCCCCGCATACAGGGTAGCGAGGCGGGGCGCCCGCGCCCGGGGCGTGGGTCTTCGAAAAGCAGTTCTGTTCGACGATCGTATACGTACATGATTTCAAATCATGAAACAAACAATCATTTCTTCTGTATAAAATTACGTAGATGTTAGGTATTCATTAATATAATTATATTTAATCTGTATCCATTTTCGGATTTCTCTCTATGAGTGTATAGTGGTTTCTTATTTAAATGTCGACCAACGTAGCGGACGTCTCGTTATTGAAAATTTATTAGATTATTATTATTATATTATTCTCAAAATTAAAAGTCTTAGGAACGACCATAAGATGGCTGCAGATTGTAAAAATATTTTATTTACTTATATTATAGGAAATTACTTGAATACCGCATTTGGCTGAATAATTCAAGAGATACATATCTATTCAGGGTGTACATTGAAAATCATTATCGTAATGTCATGAATCAACAATTAAACAGTTAAGTGACAACCCTACATATCACAGAACAAATATCTATAGACAAGGTAACGCTACACAGGAAGAAGGTAGTTTAACACCGTGATATTTCGCAAAGCCAAAGAAAACGAAATGGGTATAACGTTTTGCCAAGTTGCTTATTATATTTTCTCTAGAATAAACAATACTTTTCTAAAACATAATCAAGGTATGCGTGTATATGCGCACTAGAAGTTATACTTCTTTGGCGTGGCTAGAAACTAGAATTATATTATAACTTTCAAAATAATAGTAATGATTTCACAAACAAAACTTTATTTTCGTACATTTCATCGCCTACCCTCGTCTCGAGCAGAGTTCACAGAGAATTCGCAGAGATTCGGCCTTTGACCCTATCGTTTCCATGTGACGGGTACCTATATTATGTTATTTTTCTTAATTCTCAATCGTTAAAACCTGTTATCTTTCTAAGCGCCTAAAGAAATGTAACTTCTAAACAGTGCATACGACAAAAATTTCGTGCCATATCTATAAATGTAATCTGTATAATACAACTTTTTGGACTCAATGGATATCATATCAATCACTACAAGTGAAACTACATATTTAAGCTGGCAACACTAACAATGCAAACGTACATCCAACAATGCAATTTAGCCAACATAAGCTTTCTAGACAATGAAAGTTATTTTTGCATTTATTTTTCCAATGATAAATAAGGTAACACTGAATAAGATTAATATAAGTTTTATCGTATTATAGATTTCTTTTCGGAATGTTGCATATTCGTACTTTGTGATAATGAGTTTTTAAAACGTTATTTGGTATAATTCCGAATATATTTTAAAGTAAGTTTCTTTTATTCAGCTTAACTTAATTAGATGTTATTAGTTGGACGGTTGGGCTTCTTTGGGCTCGGTTATGATTTTATCATTAGGTCGTGGTTATATTCTCCCGGGTTTTTTTAACGCGTACCTCCATTTTTCGTAATACCTCAAGTGATTTGTTTTTCTTATTTTAATTTTTATTACAACGTTATACTTGGCCGTTTGTTTATATTCCGATGGAGTGGAATGTTATCATCGGTTCGGAAATCTTCATAGTATCATTTTAGGGAGCTTAGAAGAGAAAAGCAAGCGGGTAGTTTGAATTGTAAATATGTTATAAGTTAGTAATTAATACATAATGAAGTATCGTGGCATCATTCGGGAATAAAGCCTCGTGATATTATTAACTAAATAGTAAATAGATAAAATCATTAATGGAAAGGATTTTTATATATTCTACTAATGGATTTATTAATAGTGAAACTTAGACTTAGTCTTTCCGTAACGTTTTAGTGTTTGCGTTTATTGTTTTCGCTGTGCAATTATTTCGGGCTCGGCTCAACTCGGCTGCTCGGCAAAGCTTGTTGTTAACCGCTTCGTTATAAACATTCGGATTATTTTCCCACCAATTTTGTTCGTTGTTTGGATTTTTTCTAAATTGTAATTCTAAATTTGATCTCAGTTGACAGCTGCGAATTACATCAATTTTCGGAGACAGCCGTTGGTGATTGTTGTTAGGCATAGGTTATTGCGTTAAGTTTGGATAAGTGTCGGCAAAAAGTGGGTTCGATCGCAGCTAAAAATTCAAAAATATAACAAATATAAACGCAAATTTGCACTAGTTTCCACTAGTATCCCAAAAATTTACAAAGCTACGGCGAAACAATAAGTTATTTTATATTTTGCAATGTATACCAAAATACTGCATTTTTAAATAGTAAGTTTTTAAGTGAGAATTCTTTTTTATAAATTACAGCATCGTCTGGAATAATTAACGAGTTATATTCTTTTTCGCTTTTTCGCAAGATAATTTATTTTAAGTTACTAAAGAAATACTTACGTTTAAATAAACCGACTGTGTTACTAAGTAAGGTAATGCACAAAATAATCAGCAACGGGATGCCTTCGTAACAGTACAACTATTACAATAGCCTACAGTAAGTAAATATTATAAGAAAATATACTTTAAAATAACAGTATGGAGTCACGTTTCGCCATAGTTCAGGTTCGCAAGACTTGCGGGTACTTGGAGATCCGCCATCTTGTATAATTTTCCCTCCATTACGTACTATTACATTAATGTTACTTATACATATCTCAATGCATTTAATACCTTTTTGTTCCAAGCAGTATACTTGAATGTATTTGGAAATGCTGCCACCATATTGTCATTTTATAGTACTCTATATTGTTTATCTGTTGCAAACTGATACCCAGTTATTTTTTTAAACCAGATGAAATATAAACTGCCAGTAGGTTTCGATGTAACGTTTTCATTAAATTAGCTTGTGAATGCAATTAACGTCATAGTTTTAACAAATCAGAATAATATATTTTTGCCAAATAAGTAAGAATTATAGGCAATATAGCACAGAATAAATTCGATAAAATATTTTACTACATAAAAATTTCTCCGTATAAACGTAAACATTATACTACGTTTCAAATCTAATATTAAACATTATCTACAATTTACATGTTCACAAAATAATTCACAAATGAATTTTGCTTTTTAATCTAAGTATTACCTCCAATAATATTAAGTATTACCTCCATTAAATCGTTTAATTTAATATAAAATACTTATTGTAGCAAGTGGCTCGATCATACCTTTTTTGCCGGGATCAGGATGAATATTTTCTCCGATAAATAACATGTATACGGGGTAGGGTAAGTTTTAACGGACGGAATATTCAAACTGCGGCATTCTTTATGAGGGTAGTTGACGATCCACTAACTTTAACCAGGACGAGTCAATATACGTGATTTATATTTATCAAATACAATAATTATAGGTATTGTCGGACTAAAGTTAATCAGTTGTTACATAGTTCTTCCCATACACACATTATTTTTGTTATCCATATCCATATTTAAAATGCAATAGTTTATCGTCGACGTTTTACTTTTTGACCGTTATTTATTGTAATGGCCAAAAATTAAAATCCAGACTACCTCAGTTCACAATAGTTAATTATATAAAATAATTTTAATTGCTCGACCGGAGAAGCGAAGCCATTTTAAAGAATAAATCGACTACATTTGAACCTAGTATACTGAAGATAAAAATCACACCGACTTTAAATTTTTGTTCGCGTTAATCCCGTAAATAATGGATATTTATAGAATATAACTCATTTGTTGAATATATACACCATTTTTAATATACTGTATGTATTTTCGTAACTTCCACGTTCCTTGTTGAATTTTGTAGCTTGAAAGTCGATGGAATTTCTATCTGAAGTCGAGTGTATAAAGTAAGTCATTAAGAATAAGTCGTTATATTCTTAAGTCAATAGCTTTAATATTTACAGTATCTTCCACTTTAATGTAATTATTATAAATACAGTTATAGCAATAGTTCCCATCTGCCACAATACCTCAGTAAATATAACTATCATATATACTTGTAATTTAAGTATAGCAGATTATCCCCTTACAACAGTATTTTTCAGTTTTAATTATGATCTTTCAGATTCAGTTAACCAAGTCACAAATTTACATCAACTGAATCGGTACCTAATTAATGTACATATATACGAGTAAAACTTACGAACCAAATATCTTATAAATTCAACGGAATAATATTTAGGTACTAGTCTCATGTAAAATATACAAAAAAACAATTACATCACTTCTACATATTCATTTATAATCGCTGTTTTCAAGTAAATGTTCCCGTTCCATATTTATACTCAGATTATCTATAAAAATAATACTTTCTAAGTCGTTCTATGTGATTGTTACCTTATAAATATTCACAAATCTGCTAATCCCTTTAAACTAGTTACATAAATCATAGTTCCGTAACTCAAAGTGCACTTACGTCTTTTATATAAGAAGTATTATAACTACGTAGTTCATCCGTCTCTCTGGTCGAGCAATGTTCGTTGATAGCCAGTTTTTTGCAGTAACTATATTAAAAAGTATTTACAATATACCCAAATATGACAAACAATATATTGCTATAAGTAACTTTTTATCTACAGATGGAAGTAAGGCAGTGGCCCAATTCGGCGGGAAGTGCGACTGGGACGCGTCTTGTTTGTTAGTCTTAGTATGCGCCTGCGCAATTATTGAATGTCGTATTGCATTTGTTCATGATAGCGGCCAGGCCTCCGCCGCCCAGTCATTTCCAGCTGAATTGCACCACTGTTACTTGTTATGCTTGGGTGAAACATTTTATACACAGAAATATTTTTTTATGAAAACAATTTATATGTCAATGTTAATTAAGTGGCAATTCTAATTTTAACTGCACTATATTTTTGCTGACACGATTAGGTTAGATTTTTTCTTTTTTTTCGTAATTTAATGTATGCACGATCTGCGTTTTTATTAGTATCGATTTTTTTTCTTTTCTTTTTTAAGGTTTTCTCGTCTTAAGTGATACGTACCCTCGATTCATTATGAAAACATACACATTTTATTAATTTATTGTATTTTTATAGTAAACAAACGTTAAAATCGAGCGTATGTGACATTTACGGCCGTTTTATATGCCTATCTAATATTGTGTTAATATTATGTGAAAGTTATAGTTTGCCATCGTTGTCAAAGAGGAAAATATGTTTTTAAATACATTTAGTTAATGAGTTTTGTTATACTTTTAATGTTCGGAACAGAGGGATAGGGTTGTAAAAAATGTTTAATAGTATTGTGTATCGATGAATAAGGATAGATGTGGGGGGACCGTGCGTAAGCGGCCCTATAGAATGTTAGGGCTCCTCTTCAAATTGTTGTAAGTTTAACATCTTCAGTCAAGACACTTAAAGTACTATTGTTGTAGATTGTATGAAAGTCGACTATAACGAATTGGAGATGTTTCATAATCATTGAAATCGTGAAATTTGTACTTACCCTAAATACAACGGCTTAAAAGTTCGTCAAAAGAATTCATTTTGAAATCTTTGTACAAATCTCCATAGCTTTCATCAAAACTTTATTTAAAAGAATTTTTATACTTATTCTTGCCATAAAAGCACTTTAATATTCGTTTTAAATCCGGCAAAACACAACAAATATTTTATAAGAAGTAACAAAACAGTTTTACCCGCCAATTCACTTAGAGTCCTTTTCATGAAACGAGTCCCCTGGCCGCGGCGCTGGTGTAGAGAAAGAAAATGTTGCCAACCTGAAT
>DWMA01000291.1:0-12333 GCA_018252035.1 Urbanus sp. 3 SS-2014
AACAAAGTCGCTTTTTCTGTCCCTATATCCCTTTGTATGCTTAAATCTTTAAAACTACCTACGCAGCGGATTTTGATGCGGTTTTTTTTAATAGAGCGATTAAAGAGGAAGGTTTATAAGTATGTAATTTTACGCGTGTGAAGCCGGAGGCAAAAGCTAGTTAGAAATATATAAGATTTTTTTCTACAAAGATGATAATAGGTACAGTTTATTAGTTAGGACACGTTTATAACTAAATGAGTTTCGGTTTTATTTATGTACGTATTGTTTTCATTTTAAAATTTAAATAGGGTCTTTTACCAGCCTTATAAAGTACCTAAATATTAAATTAACTTAGAAAGAGACAAAATATAGTTAGGTAAAAGTTTCATCTCTTTACAAATTAATCTTCACAAGTGTTTTACCCATAGACATAGGACTATATCTATGGTTTTACCTAAACTAAGTATAAAATATCGCTTACATATTCCATAATTTCCATCCATGAAAGGTAATATTCAGGTGCAAAATACCTTGTTACTCCTCAATCATAACGCTAATGTTGTTACTCCCCGCTAAAGTGCGAGCGGGTGATTGAGCTAGCTAACATGCGACGCCGGCTTACTTCCGCCGTATATTCACCGAGGTATTAGATGGCTTACTACTCAAAGCGATATACAATTTTTCATGCAAATGCTATCTAATCAATTCGGTACACTTAGAATGTGATATACTGAATACTACTTAACAAGTTAGTCATTAAATAATATTACTATACCTTAATTATTAATCTACATACTGAAGTTACTGTGCGAATAAGGACTTCTTGCAGGAAAAAATACCGTATAAACATATTCGTCAGTGAGAATATTAATGTAGTCACCACTAAAGCGCTAAAAGCAAAATGATAGAGCTCACTTGCGACGCCGACACTTCCGCCTTATATGTGTTTGCAAATTTTCCGACTACATATTATAATGCATAATAAATTCTGATTTTAATTTAAAAAATGATCATCTCAAAATCGTCTTATTTTCAAAACTTTAAATAAAACTTATATTATAGATTTTCTTATTTTTTTACAATATAATGGTTGTTACCTCGTAGATGATTATGGACGAATGAAATAACTAAGAATTAGTTTGATAGGCAATAAAATAAATTTAAATATGTCAATCAAACTTAAATAAAACACAAATACGAGACAAGGAAGTATATCTGAATGCCTTAAAGGCAACTTAAGTTAGTATCTAAAGGCTAAGTGTGAGTCGCATTAGACGCGACGCCGGCGGACGTCCGCCACAGCTCCCGACATTACACTTGCAGTGTCGCAAATACATCGTAACATTAGCGAAATGTTATACAATGTTCTGCAAATACTGGCATACTCGTCAGGAGTATTCGTGAACATGTTTAAAGGAAACTTTTATACCTAAGTATAGTTATGAAGGACCTCTTTATATATTTTCCTCTTTAATCAATGTCAATAGTGTAACTCCTCTTTATAAAATGTAAAAATTGGTGACAAAATGTTCTTCGAACACTAGACACCACAAAACATTAATCAGACTTGCAACTATCTTACATACGTATTTAGGTAGATTTCTGTGGTCTATCCCATCTCCCATAAATTAGTTTCTACCATAGTCTGAATTGTTAACATTTTTGATGACAAAATAGCAATATGAAAGCAATAGTTTAAAAAATAATTTGGAATACGGTTATAAAATGTTTATGACCTAACTACTGACCTATTTTATAATTTCTACAACTCGTCTAACAAAGTACCCATTTCGATTAATGAAAGAAGCCACAAAACGACTTGCAATATCAGAAAGGTTGCAAAGAATATGAATGAAAAAGTTAATATGGAAGACCGCACGCGCGTTGCTGAGGAAAAAAAGATAGATGTTCGTGAATAATGTTCGGTCGCGAACTGTAGTAATGGACAGCACTAAATATTGCACCGAGGGAAAATAAATTACGCCACTTTTTCAGACGCACAAAAAGCACTCTTCGTTTTCTCTTTCACGGGATCTCGGGTAGAAAAAGTTTAATATGTTCGCCGGACACTGATTGTGTAAGTGGCCGGGGAAGGTCGAATGGTTTCTGCGTTCCTACAATTTGTTTTATACGCCGATTCTGAAATTGCCACACTGCCTTATATTTTTATAATCCTATTATAACCTTTTATAGCCGTTTTATTGAGTTTATAGATTACCAGTACTACTGTTAAGTAAGTTTAGCCTGACCTGTAACTTATAATTTTATAAATGCAATACTTATAGATATAAACATCACCAATGTTTAATTTTAAAAAGTATGGAGTGAATTCAGATTAATAAAATAGGGGAGTGAATATATTTTTATGAATGTGATAAATTTAGTTTCTTCAATATCGAGACCACTTTACATAATTTCCAACGGTACTTGATATGAGGTAACCAATAGGCTTTATTTAATCAAAAGACTAAAACTCTCTATGTGTACCTACCTTACATCAGCCTTTGAGAATTTACCACCTGTTAATTGGATGTCGTTAATTTCAATCAAAACAAATCCGCTAAAGCAACGTTGTCAAAAGAGTAGCATAATAAACATGGGAGGATTAATGAGTTTACGGGCAGCTGCATACAAGCGCCCAGGTCCAAGTTAAATTGGCGCGCGAGCATCGCTTTGGCTTTTGTCGGAGAATCAGCGCCCCTTCAGCGCTAAATGGATTTATTACCCGTACTGGTTCAGGTGGATGCTGTAATTACTCTTATTTCACCGGCAAACTGTTTATTGTTCATAGTTGCGAAATTGAAAATCCAACTTTATTGAATTTAGTCGTTCGTCATGGGTAAAGTTCTTTGATTGTTTTGCTTTGTTTTTGTTTCGACCTCTAATTGACAAGATGTTAGGATCAAAACTAAGTTCGTTTTAGGTACTTCATTGCTCATTTCAAAATAGACTCACTTCCGACAACCAATAATGTGGACATGGATTGGATTTTCCAATACTGTTAAATACAAATATTATCCTAATCCTGGCAATGGTATGGCCTGTAATCAGTGGACAGTAAACGCGTTCATGAGGGATTTAGTTTCAATCAGGAGCAGCCGCACTCGTGATTAATGCATACTAAACAGTGCACTCGTTTCCTGACAAAGACTCTCTGTTACACCGCAGACTCTTTTCAACTAGGATCCTGATGCTAATTTTAACGGTTTAAATGTTCTCCTGTATTTATTATGTGTCCTTGTTTAGACGTAGTAATTTACCTTTTTCTATTTACACAATATTATTTCGTTCAATGCGTGCAGACTTTTTAAAAATACTGTAACGGATTAAGTATTTCACTCCAGTTTTACCACCTTTATTAGGATCGTGGTCCGCATAATAATATGCAAATCCTTCTTCGTCACTATTTTATATCGAGCATAAAATTTTACTCGCTATAAAATTCTCCTATTCGGATTGTTTGACTTAGCATGCAAATTTTTCACAAAAACTCTGTCTATGTAGTTTACATTCAAAGTCACCTAAGCTCCAAATCCTACCCTATCTTGTTTACATTTAAATATCCTAATCCCGACAGCGGTGTGGGCAGTAATCAGTGGGCAGTAAAGCGCGTTCCCGAGGGATTTAGTTTCAATCACGGAGCGGCCGCGCTTGTGATTAATGCATACTAAACAGCATACTCGCACTCAGTACGATTGTTGTCTTTAAGTTTCATTTCAAAAGAATGGTATACAAAACCTTTTGTCTTTTTATATGGTACTTTAGGTATAATTATGATTTAAAAAAAGGACTGGAGTATCTATGGTAAGTATTTATAAGATGGAAAGGGGACGTACCTACTCACCATCATAGCCTTATAATAATGCAAAATCCAATTTGCATAAAATTATTTTATAAATATAGATACGTTATCTGAAGTTACATTTGACTGGGATAATGTGCAAAAAATTCAATACAACCTTAGAATCTTTTGTGAGATTTGTTTTATGAACACAAGTGTGTAAACAAAACGTTGTTAAAGACAAGTGACTGACTGGCGGCAATTAGCGAGTGGGTCTGCAGAACAAAGGCTCTTAGTTTAACATAATTAAAAAGAGCAGCCATTTGATATTGCTGCAAATAGCAGTCGGTCACCTTGTTAAATGACAAAACCTTGTTGAAGTAATAAAATTCATCGCAGTGGTGTGAAAAAAACCGTAGTTCCTATTAGGGTGCAGAATTGCAGATCACTAGGACAGTTGAAGCTTTATTTGGTAATGTTTTTTTTATTGAAAAGGTACCTACATCTACAAAACTTTCCATTAAACTAAATATAATTCTAATAATATATCATGTGAGACATACAATGTATTTTATACCTCTATCTATCTACCTTCAAATTTCAATCAGTGTAAATAAAGCCCACAGAGATGTAAAAAAATATGTTTGTGATATTATTTCTGTCGAAATAAAGTCCTAATTAATCCACTACAGCAAAAGGTGAATAAACGGAGAGCCTTTCAAATGTCTCTTGTACTTTAATGAGGACAAATCTGACTTTGTAGATGAGTTATTAGTGTTACAATGTTTACTGTTAGCGCCTGTTCTTCAGAGCAAGAGAGAGCAAATCAAATATTTAACTCGTTAGGACTAGGTTCCTTAGTGATGGTAAATGCAGAAAATGGAAATCATGGAAATTAACTGTTATAAGTACCTTTCTTGTACCTAAAAATATTGATAGAAATATAATTGCGAATAATCTTACAGTCAATAAATAACAATTTAATTTAAGTTATATTTTATAACTCCTAAAATGTCATAGTTTAAACAACTTTTAAAATTCTCTTGCATAAAAGCGCTCACCCGTAGGCCATTACACGTCGTGTAGCAGTGGGTAATATTTTCAGCTCTAAAAATTCGCTACTAACTACTTCGTTTACATATAAAGTATGTAAAAATTAAATTGCTGCGCTGCGGAGCGGGCCGCGCCTACTGAATGTCCCAAGTTGAGTGCGCTTTAATTTTCCGGGCGCAGTGTGTGCCACAATGGACGTGGCCCGCGGCCATTATTACGAGGTGCGGCGCGTCTTTCATCCGAAGCTCCACTTCGCCAACTTCGTTGTGCAATGCGTAAATGAGATTCGGTGAGTTAGTTTCAATGTTTATTTTTAGACTTAGATACTATGATTTTGCATCAAACGTATATATTAGAAAACATATAATATAAAAACTCTATGTCCATACTAATGGTTATACAAGTAGGTATACCTGCTCTAGATTACAAAATCTAAGAGTATGAGTATCTTTTTACACAAGAACGGAGGAAGTACCTAATAATCGAATAATCGAATGTAATTACATAATTCAGTGTTATTTTATTCATGACACTACACTTCAATAAGATTTTTGTCATATAGGTGATTAAAAAGATAATTTTAAGCATTGACTTAAAACTATTTTTGAGAAAAAAAAGTTTCCCAATGTTTCTTTACCTTAGAATGGTGCTTGTGTATAAAGTCTATTTTCAGGGAAGTAAGTAATCAAGTCTAGTCAAGAAATTTAAACGATGCAACAATTTATGAAATAACATACCTAAGTAGCCCCTACACCACAGTTATCTAATTTGTGATAATCATACATTTGATACTGCAGCGTTGTTAATAAGCCGTATGGAATTATAAATGTTCCAGTAGAAACGAGGTGTTATCGAATATTAAATGATGCTGGTAGGAGAAATTATGTATAATTTTTACTGGAAATGCTAATATGTATTTCTTTTCATTTTTAAAATCCTTGGTGCGCACCACAACATTCGTTAGTTGCATGTCGAGGTATTCTTACGTTGGAAATGCAGTTCAAATGTGGTAACCGCAACAAAAAAAAATTTACTACAATATTGCAAGATGCCGCCTATTTCAGAGTGTTTCAAAATAAATTTTGTACTTTTAAAGATATTTGGGTTATGGCCCGGGAAGGTAGTGACAAAACGCTACAAGTATTATTCAACTATTTTCATTTTCATCACGCTTTTCATGTACAATTCATTGCTGATGTTCAACTTGGTGTACACTCCGAGAAATATCGAGTTAATGATACGCGAAGTGATTTTTTTGTTCACTGAAATGGCAGTTATGGGGAATGTTTTTATGATTCTCTGGAAGCGTAAGAAACTGTTCGGTGTTTTCGATATATTAGATTGTGAGCATTTTCAAGGCGAAGACGACGTAGGCAGACAAATTGTACACGAACATGTTTCTAAGTACAAAAGTTATTGGAAAATATACGGCATTTTGTCCAACTTCGCGTATTCCTCGCAAGTGTTTCTGCCAATATTCGTACATTTGATATTCAAGACGAACTTAGAATTGCCGATATGCAAATACTATTTCTTGGACGTAAACGTTGTTCAAAAATATTTTATGTTCTTGTTCGTTTACCAGTCTTTCGGCATGTATGGACATATGACATACAATGTTAATGTTGATACGTTAATTGCGGGATTGATATTAATGGCAATTACTCAGCTCCGTGTATTGAATCATAACTTCAGGAATCTCAAAGCAGACCCTGAAGATTTGAAAGAATCTAATGTGATTGTAGATCGTAAAGAAATGGTGAAGTTAAATCGACATCTCAAGCATTACGATATTTTGCTAACGTACGTGATCTAAATATTACAAAATCGTAATAATAACATTTTCATGAATAAAAACTTCAATTTATTAAGAACTTATATTTTTAGGTATTGCTCAACAATTCAAGACATAATGAACATAACAATGTTCGTTCAATTTGGAATGGCTTCTGCAATTATCTGCGTTATACTGTGCGGACTGCTTTTAGTATGTTTAAGCTTATTTTTGCATATGAATCGTTTATTACTTATTTTCATAACAAGCAGAACTTAATTGCCATAATTTCCTATGTTGTGTACATTTTAAATATTTAATTCTCCATTTAACTCACTTCCCAGCCTTCAACGACCGAGTTTTTGGTGTTCATGGTTTCATATTTATTCGCAATGATGTTGCAAATTTTTGTACCCGCCTGGCTGGGCACACAACTTATTTACGAGGTAAGTTTTATCATTATAGCTGACCTGCGACGGTTTTGTCGTTTCACCGCTTTCATTTTAACAATATTAATACAGCTGTTGGCTAGTTATTTATCTTGATACGAAGTATTCTATTTCTTTAACATAAGATTGTATTTCTATTATCATCAATTTAATGTGTTCTTTGTTTAAATAATCATTTCTTTTAGAGTCAAGATTTAGTGTTTGCAGCGTATAGCAGCGATTGGATTTCTCGCTCAGAACAGTTTAAGCGCAGCATCAGACTTTTTGTCGAACGCGCCAACGTACACATCCAACTCATAGGCTGCAGAATGTTTCCACTGTCTCTAGATACTTTCACTTCGGTAATTTTCATGTTAACTACATCTTTATCCCTTTTCCATTGTTTTATAAGACTGCTAGATATTATATCAATAGTATTTTGAACGTATTTGCCGTCTGTTTCAAATAAAAAAAGCTTGCATACCAAACCTACATAAATGGTCAGTGGCTTAGGTTTTAAAGTTAATTACTTAAATAAAATCTTTTTCATTTACATTATGGCTATAGAAGTAAAAAAATTGATAAAATTATCCATAATATAGCCTGTCTGATTTTATTGCTTGCCAACACCTTCATTGTTTCAGATTTTGAAAAGTGCCTACTCATTTTTCACACTCATCCGTAATTTTCAAGAACGTCAGTGAACCTTCGATATGAATTTTAAGTAAATTAAACGTAAAGTATCAGAAAAATATTAATCGTTTTATTTTTATTCAATTGTTTTCAGTTTCGATCCATCCATCAGCCCTTTTAGGTTTTCAGTTTATATCTTTATTTTAACTGTTTTTTAATCTCAATCTCGTTCAATCTCAATCGGCTTCATGTGTGTAAATACGTACCTACCTATTTAAGTATATATTAAACGAATCGACGCCTTAAGTTCGTTAGGTACTACCACAGTCCCTTGTTTTATACATAAAAATAAATACTGTCTTTCTTCACACCGAGAAGCCAGTGTTATTTTGTTGTTATAAAGCTAGAAATCACGTGCTTTCCTTTCTGGGTTAACGTAGTTGCATCCATGTTGTACCAGTGTTTTCTTCTTACTACGTGATTACACAGTT
Organism: Urbanus sp. 3 SS-2014; assembly: GCA_018252035.1. Classification (NCBI taxonomy): domain Eukaryota; kingdom Metazoa; phylum Arthropoda; class Insecta; order Lepidoptera; family Hesperiidae; genus Urbanus; species Urbanus sp. 3 SS-2014. The sequence continues at coordinate 8,143 of DWMA01000291.1, forward strand.
TATGAGCTCGTCCTCTTTGGCCAGAGATTCTCAACCTTATACAACGATTTCAGATATGAACTGTTATCTGAGTGTATTTAACCTAGAGTTTCTATGAAGTAGGTACATCAGTGAATTACCCGAACAGGAAATAGTTTTCAATGGTATCAGATTTATATACCTACGAAACCCTTAAATCGTATTTTATTACGAATATAACCATGAAATAATTTGGATATCTGATATTCCCGTAACGGCTATCTACATAGCTCTATAATAAATAATATATAGGTAAAATAATAATTATAACATGTTCTTTATTTCTGATAATAGCGTATAATGCTATTGTATTCTACTTTGAAGTCTGTGATAGTGCAGATAGACTTACCATGAGTCATTCCTTAGTCGTCAGGAGCAGCAACACTTTGTGGCTTCAGAACTAAGTTGGAACGCGTTTGTATGTTCTCCCTGGAACTGCTACTGCCTCATACTATGGAATGCATGATCTTTTATTAGGTAGGTACTCAATTTACAAAATATAAAAAAAGAAAAAATCAAAAAGGCGCAATGAACAGAATGATTACAAAAGAAACTTGAAGTCTTCAAAGCTTCGAAGATCAGGTAAGCCAGGGATATTCAGGGCGGATAATGCGTCACGTCATTACCGCAAGATGGCTGCCATCGGTCATCGGGACAGATAATGTTATTCGCATTATGTCGTTACTCATGATTCGCCATTTGCGAACTATCGTTTGCGACATATGATATATTTGTGCCTGAAATTGCCTTTCTTACATACATATTCCAAAAAATGTTTTGAAAAAATGATCTATGTAGATGTCTATGTGTGTTTCTGTTCATATCCTGGGTGTGTCTCTACCTATCATATGAAATTACAGTGTAGAGATAATTATATAAACAACTTAGAATCCAGACATTGACAATAGGGTTTTGAGCAATAGGTACCTACTAAATACGAAGTACCTACATGACATTAAAGAAATTGTAAAAATCCTTGCTACGTATGTTTACAATTTCTTAATCTTCAATAATGCCCAACATCTATCCAATTTCCACGTTACACAAGACACAAGCGGAACTGTGATGGAAATAATAGGAGTAAATTATACAGGTGGGAATTAATCAGGAAGCACTGTTTTCTGGTGTAAATCCCAGAGCTTGTTCTTACTAGTAAAAACGCTATTACAGTTAAAATTTACAGTAAGGTGCACATTGTTAGAGTTTGTGGACCTTTATTAAGACAGTGTTAAGTCTAAGGGTTATTCAAGCCAGCTTTACAATCTCACCATTTTATCTCTCTACAAAAGAAAATTAAAGCAAAGTAAGCACTAAAGTGTTTCAAAGATATTCCTGTATTTTAAATTTGCTGCTGTGTTAAAATCTAAAATTCATTTCATTTAAACAATTTTGTACATTTTTAGCACATAATTTTTAGTAGGTACATACTTACTTTAAAGTGGTAGGTATAAAAAAGGTATTACTATTTACTTTACTTACCTACCTCGTCGTCAACCCATTATTGTTCCGCTTCTGATTACGGGTCTCCTCTCATAGTGACAGGGTTTTAGGCCTCAGTCCACCGCGCTGGCAAAGTAGGTACGAATTGGTAGACTTCACAGACCTTTGAGAACTTTTTAGAAACTCTCAGGTGTGCAAATTTCCTCAAGATGTTATCCTTCACTATTAAATCATGTGATAAATATTTTTTAATACGCATATAAACTATAGATCCATGCCTTAGATTTAAATTTCGGAAAAGTAGGTATCATTATACGTAATTTAATTAATCAAACAAAATCATTTTACGTAATTATTTAAAATCGTCTAGCCACCATCGTGCTTAGTTAAAAGCATTTATTATTCCATTCCTTTAGGCATCTCCATCATTTATTATTTTCATGACATTAAAACGTCCTGCATTTAAAGAGGGGTAACTTTTAAGGCCTGGAGCCAAAAATTACCAATTCAGTAGGGTTACCAACAATAAATATTCGCAAAGTAGGTAGGTATAGGTTATATTTTATAGATTCATATTTCAATACTTCACAGAATATAGGTGCTTTATTATATTTTTCTGTCATAATAATCAGGCACCTTATTAGATTACTACATAGGTACTACCTACCTTTTTGTATAATTATTTCAGGATCTATAATGTAGGTACAATATTTATACCAACGAACACATGACTGTGTAGATACAAACTGTAGGTACGTGTAGGAATTGGGGCTTCAAAATGTAAGTCGCTTTTTCGAAATGCAAAAGGTCTAATCTACCTATTTAAAATTTAAAAATATATTCTAAAATTAAGCTACTTATTTTCAAATTTCCAAAATATGGGACCCCTTCGTAATCTAGCCGCATCCAATGCCGTTTGAATCGTTTCAATCGGTTCAGGCATCGCGGAGTAATCGTTGAACATACAAAATAAAATAAAAAAATACATACAGAGGAATACAGAACCTACCTCCTCCTTTTCGAAGTCGGTAAAAAGATCAAGAATTTTATACATTCAGTTCACGTAGCACAGATTTGGAGCTTATTAAAAACTGAAAACGACTTAAAATAGGTATGTAAATGTGAACACAAATATGTACACAGGTGAGTGCACACTGAGGGCCACAAAGGCTTGCAGACTTTTAGCAAGCGGGCTACTCTGAGAGTTGGTTTACAGATTAGTCAAACATGCAGAAGGTGAAAAGGTACCTACTATGTATTAATCTGAGTGTATTACGTTGATTTAACATTGTATTAGCTTTTGAGATTTTTAACATACTTTTCAGTTTCACTGCTGGACGGAGGCGTCTTATTTAGAATGTCAGACATAGGTATGGGTACCCACATAGGTACCTATCATTATGACATACCTAATATATGTAGTTATAATACTGTTTATTATGTTGGCTTCTGCAGTAGATAGTTGTTATGAAGTTGTATGTTGTTGATAGTTGTTACGAAGTACATAGGTAGGTACCTAAGGTACATACAAAGTTCAGAGTCATCTTCATGATCATTTACAACTAATTGTATCAAATATCAATGTTACAATAGGGTCTAATAGGTATAATAATTATCTAGACCGAATTATTAGTTCAATGCTTAATTAATGTAAGGACCTTTTTGTAGTACTAAAATTACCCATAATATGGGAAAAGAAGTTAGTTAAGTTTAGAAGTTAATATATTATATTAACTTCTAAACGGATTCAGATTACCTACCATTATAATACATATTGTTTACTTAAATGGTAATGTAAGTAAAAATATTAAATTACTATGCAAAACACTAAACTTGTTTTACACAATAAATATTATAAAGAGAAGCTGTAAGTCAAACTCAGCAAGTTCTTCCTCATAAATATTTATAAGCACCTGAAGCAATACGTTTAAATATAAAGTAGGTAAGTAGCTACCTACTTACCCAAGTTTGAAAGGTTTCAAAACTTGTGAAATAAGTAACTTAAAAATAACAACATAAATCGTAATATATAAATTTGTATTCCTTCAACAAGTCATTGCATTACTCAGCATAAGTACCTTCAGATATTTAAGATCTATTATAAATATTAAAAGTAGGTACAAAATACTTAAATCTGATTTTTACTCTTTGTAACACTAGTTACAGACCTGAGTGGGCGCGAGCAAGCTCGCATTAAGTCGTATAGGCATTAATGCACCAACGCGCAGCGGCGCATGACCGAGCCTCGTCACATACATAATTCTTAAATATTTTCTACACCCGTTGCTTGCTGAATTTTTGTCACGCTAATGCTGCCTATTATTAAGAAAATATTAGGTAAGTTAGGTTAGGTAAGTATACGAATTAAGTTGGAAGAATGGATAGAGAGGTACGAATCTGTACAAATAAATAAAATTGAGTGTCCGTTATTCCTTTCTATTTCATAAAAATGTTTGTTATCTGTATTGTCTCTTTGGCTGGAGGAGGTAGGTATCTTTTAAACGGCTGGACCGATTTTGACGGGACCATCACTGAGAGATAGCTGAACATTTAAGGCATAGGCTAGGCTATTTTAATTTTTGAAAAAAGCAATAGCGCATCTTTATTTGTTCTTTTTTATTTTTTTTATCTTTATTTATTTTACTTTACATTATATTATATATACCTACTCCTGTTAGTTACGTTCCCACTTACCATCGACACCCCTATCTCTATAGTAGTGTCAGTGACAGC
>DWMA01000292.1:0-12333 GCA_018252035.1 Urbanus sp. 3 SS-2014
TGTTAAAGCTAGACGGGTGTGCTAAGTTTAAAGTCTTATTTACAACCTGTCTTAGAAAGTTAACCGTTTTGGACAGTGAGTGGGCTAATTTAATATTATGTTTAGATCTTTTGAAACATATTACGTAGTCCATAATGTGTACCTGAGTATAATTATAATAGGATTTGTTTATAATGAATTTTAGGATATGTCAAATAAGTTTCTAATTTAACTTTCATACTCTAGATACTTTAGGTAATAATAATCCCATTGCTTTAATTTGGTTGGCATGTTTTAATAATTCAAGTAGAAGTTATCGCTGCCGATAAATTAATATGAAAAATCTGCGAGTATATTTTTTATGTTAACCAAAATCGCATCGGAATGTCGAATTTCGTTAAAAGGGGCTAAATTTAGAAGTAAAAACTTGAAAAGCAGATAAATACAGTATTCGCCTTTAGATGTGTTAAAGGTTATTTCCCTCTCATTTGCGAATGACGATCTCATTACGTAAAGTCGTCCACACTTGCGATTAACCAAACTTGTTACACAAAAGTAGCATGCCTAAAAACTTTTCCAACTATTGAAACAAGATTAGTGCACATATAAATACCTATAGCTTGACTTGTAATCTTTAAAAATAAATGTATCTATTGACGACTTACATGGCTAAGTTATCATATCTGTGTTATATTCAAAGAGTTCCGGGTTCAATCTGCGATCAGGTAGACAACAGATTATGTGTCTATTCTGAGTAAATGAATTAACATGAGGTTGGCGACTGATGCGTCGCTAATATTGGTACTACTGACGACTAAGTTGGAAATACCTTCAAACCAGGATATAGAAGCTCTTAATATTCCTGTTGTACAAAACTAAGTTAAGCGTTGATACCGTCAATCATGATAAAATATTCAATAACAGTCATCGAAAAGTTTCGCTGTATAATGTAAGTTAAAAAACATTTTAAAATCCGTAGGAAAGACTCAAAAAGCATGTAAATATTTCACCATACAAGATGTAGTTTAGTTCCCTCTCATTTGCGAATGAGATCTCATTACGCTAAGGGCGCGGGCACACCGGCGATCAATCAAAATTGTCACCCGATTGGAAAGTCTGTGTTATAGCGTCTGCCGCGCATCAATCATGTTTGAGTGGAACGGAACGGGGCGGTATTTTGTATAGCGTTCTTTTTATGAAAGATTTATTTATTTATCTTACGTAATTTTTGTTACCGAATTTTATTGTTTCGTTTTTCTATTTGTATTTTTTGTAAACATATTACACGGTTTTATTCAAGTAATTTGAATGTATTAGGTACATATGTTGAACTTTCATTGATTTCTGATCTATGACTATTTAAGTTACCTTATTGGTCTTTAGTTATATAACTTAAGTTTCACTTGTTTTGGTTATGAGTATTTTTAATGTAACCTCATTATTATGTAGAATTTGAAGAAAGTCTATGTGGAAGAAAAATCGAAAATGTCCCATGTAATGATGAAGGCAATGTTTCTTGATCAACTCGAATTTATTTGGTATTTTTCTGTTTATATTGTACAAGATCCATTAAGTATATTGGCTCCCGCCTCAAAACATTGTATCAGAAAAATGTGACAGATTGCGTAACAGTCCTCCATTCATCGGAATCAGCAACCCGTGCGCCATTACCGACCCGGGAATCGAACCCGAACTCAAGTGGTGACCATAAAGCAAATTAATCAATTAGCCGGGGGCATGTCGACAACATTACGGCTAACGTTTAATTTTACCGACATTATTTGGGGGATGTTATCCAGTGTAAGTTGACTTCTGTTTTGAATGTAAGTGGACCAATTGAAGGGTCAGGATGACTGGTAATTTTGTAATATTGTCTGTAATTCTTGCAATTGTACAATTCTGCTGACGCATTTGGCTGATCGTTCAGTGCATGTCGAGTGCTGTGTTGATAGTTTATGATGAAGAGGTTTGTCCCCTCTGAAGATTTGCTAATGGTTAAAATGCCCTGTCAAATATTATAACCAATGTTTCAGTTTAAAATATTATCGCTTTTAACGCTAAACGTTTTGTATCCTTTTACTATTATAAAGCATTTGTGATTTATTTTATGACATATCAAATGTAGGGCCATAAAATCAATGTAAAACTTAATATTAAAAAAAGAATCCCCATAATACCTACTATGTACATAATACCTATTCTTACTACCCAGATTTGACATAATATTATTTAAAGTATTATTATATCTTTCTAAATTTACAACCTAAGTGAAGCCTTTAGTTCCACCATACAGATCCGAGTAAGAAAACAGTAAGTAATAATAAATAAATTGTTTTTTTTTTTTGAATAGCGGAAGCGCTCCAATCCGAAGCTGGTTCAGACGGGAACAGTGAACACGCGTCATCAGGGGACGAAGACTCCCAGATGCGCTTGCGGTTGAAGAGGAAACTCCAGAGGAACCGGACCTCCTTCACCAACGACCAGATAGATAGCCTTGAGAAAGGTAAAGAAACTCTTTGTGGCTTTGTTTATAACTTTATACGAATTACTTTTTATGCGATGGATTCTAGGCTTTTTGGCCATTTTGACATAGGCAAACGTTTATTATATTATTTTAATCTTTATATTAAGGCCTTTGTTTTGTGGCATTTGGTATAACTTTATTTACGCTTAAATTTATATATTGTAAAAAATTACAATGGAAAGGGAGAGATTTTTCTGTTGGTCTAATAATCAATTTACTAGTCAAGTCAGTAAAAATAATTATGTTGCTTTAACGGTTATATTGTCTATGATCTGTTGTTGTTAAAACCAATAGATTTAAAGGTATATCTACTTTTAAAGGCAAATTTTTTTTTCAAGTCAAATAACAGCTTATCACAGATTACTGACTTTTAATCAAAGCGCTGTTTTCCCAAATTTGTTAACTTTCCTACTAAATTAACGCTTACCCACTCGAAATCAAAGTCGGAAACGTCAACCATCTAAAGTACAGAACCAATACTCGACGTAAGCGTTCCCCGGAGCCTTCATAAACCTATTTGGCAATGTCCCTTTCATCTTATTTATTGTTTGCAATAACAACAACACGGTTATTAGTAAATAAATAAATATTGTCCCCTGGTATTTGCTCAGCACTCCGACGGTGGCAGTCCGCCCAATTATTGATGTTGCCCTGTTAATCTCACTTTTTGTTGTTTGTTTTGCTATCCGTATGGGTTTATTGCTTTGGTAATTGAGATGTCTTTGCGTATTTACTTTTTTTTTGTGGATTTTTTAAAGTAGTTTGTTATCCTTGAAGTTAAGTGATTCTAAGTTTCTTTTCAACATAATTAAGCATTAAGTATACCTACTAGTTTTGCCTATTTCATTATTTTGCACGTTATAAAATTTCGATTTGGCTGTATAATACATATTTCATTTGTCTGAAAATCGATTCGAAAACATCAAGAGCAAAAGAAAATTCATTCTAGACACGAGATTCTAAACTCAAATCGAATTGGAACGGCGGAGCGATTCAAAATTCGCGCGCAGAGTTCACAATTTAATTTTGATTCTCTGTTGCAGAGTTCGAACGAACGCACTACCCGGACGTGTTCGCGCGCGAGCGGCTGGCCGAAAAGATTGGATTGCCTGAGGCACGTATCCAGGTAAAATAAACTCCAGTTTACACCGCGGTAAGGTGACTGTATCGACATGTTACTTGCGCCTCGTTTTAACAACATGGCGGTCGAAGTCAAAATGGCGGCAGTCTTTCGCGGTGATTTTGCACAGATTAATAATTTCGCTTTTTTAATTTACCTACATTGTCGATGTATTGAAGTGCATTGACATAACACATAGGGATGGGTGTTACATTTTGTGGTCGCTATTGGCGTAAAAACTGCTTACTTTGCGGTTTCTAACCAAGACCGTGCTTACTAACCACTACAAAGTAACAGTATATAAATCAGTTTTATTTACCAAGCGCTTAATTTACCTCTCATTAAAGCGTAAATTGTACTTTTTAACAGGTAAAAAAATATATGTTTTGAAACATAAATACTTGTAGGTATACCTAAATAAGAATAAATGGCAAAAACAAAACGGCTTAACAACGTTTTCTCTATTGTTTGTGAACCGATTTTCTCTTATTTTTTAATGATATCTATTTCAAAGCTTTTGTTATCTTTTATTTTTGGAAAAAATTAAATAGGTAATGGTCGAAAACTTATTGGAATATAATTGTAGTATACGTTAATACCTACCTAAATAAATTGCTTACTTTATCATAATTTCTATTGAATTGAAGAATTGAAAATTGCCTTTATAAAAAATAAAAAAGCCATATCGGAGCGTTTAAAAAACAAAACGTTAAATAAACGTTACACAAACTTGTGCAACAATCAAGCCGCTTGAATAATGGATAGCTCGTATAAAACTATGACATGACAGGGGCGTTTTATTAAACATATCCGTATAAGGGCAGTATCTGTTTACATAGGCACGGCCATGTAGATGCGTCTTTGGTAAACAGACTAAAAAAACAAGGGCATATTATAACCCCGGCAGTCAGTGTGCAAACAGGGATACATACGGTATGTATGTACTACATAGCTCTTACAAATATCAGAGCACAGTATGTTAATATGTTTTTGTTGTTTGATTTTTCATCCGTGTTTATCTTGGATGTTTAATGTTCGTTTTGATAGAGGGTTAATTAAAAGTTGATGCTTTTATGCTAATAATGTAAAATGAGAGTTCGTCTCTTTTTTATGTATTTTGTTACATTATTAATAGAGTTCCTACTTATAAATTATACTGCAACTAGAGTAGGTATAGGTACTCGAGGTTAGACGGAGAGAATGTATAAACTTCTTTTATAATAGGGACGTTTTTACCGAAATATTTTCCCAAAAATGGTCAAAACATAAAGTGCTAAAGTTCGAAAGCCGTAGTAATTGTAAAAAATGAAGTAAACAAAATAATTCTTAACAAAACGGTTTTTGGTAACAAAGTAGAAAATAAGAAAGCTATGAAAGCGAGCTTTCGTATGAAAATTAAAAGGCAGTGCAAAGGCGTCTCGTTAAAATGGTAAAAGTCGCGAAATTTCCGTATTTACGACAAATTGCATCGGAACATGCGAGGGAATGCTCACCACTTAGCAGTGGCCGCCAACAGTTAAAATGTCATTTGTCAGGAACTTGGCTTACGAACATAATGGCTTAATGCAATTTGGTATACGATTCTCTAAGAAATTTAAATAAAAAATACTGTACATTATTTTTATTCCAATGTAGATGCCAAAGTTTCCTATTTGCGACAATTTAGTTAAAACTTGCAACGGAATTCCTACTACTTAGCAGAAAATATTAGTTTAACGTATAATCTATCAGCAATTATTTATGCACATAAGTTTGTGCTTAATTACTAACTTTTTAGTACTTTAAATAATAAACTAAGAATTTTTTAACAAATGATGTCTTTAATTTTCGTATGTACAACAAATTAAATGGTAACATGCGAGGAAAGGCTTACCACTTAGTAAAAGCATTTGGCAATAGTTTATACATCATTTATCAGTAACTTGGCAGTCTTATAATGGCTTAATGCAATTTTGTTGCGACCTTTTATGTACTTTAAAAATGCTGTACATTTTTTCTAATCGAATTATTGTAAGTGCAAGGGACCGGTTTTAAAGCGTCATTCTTATTGAATGTTATCATTTACCGACCCGTCGACTAGCTGTCTTGTTAAATTAATTTAAACATGACAAAGAAAATAAATTAAATTGCGTGATAAATTGCAAAATATATTTATCGAAAAAAGCTTAGGAACCAGTATATTATGTATTTATATATTCAATCATATAAAAAATTATGAATTTGCTTTTGTTTTTTTTTTAATTTAAGGTACAATAATTGTACTATGTATAATTGTATATAATATTAATTTGGAGTTAAGGTACGTAATGAAATTAATTGTGCAATTAAAACAACATATGTACCTAATGATAAAATGTAGAGTTAAAAGTAGATTTTAAATTCATCCATCAAATGCATCTAAATATTTATCAATTTCGAAATGAAGCTGGACACCATCGGCCATTTTCTTTATGGGAACAGTGACAGAGGTTTCTTGTTCCAAAAAGAAGATGGCGGCATTGTTCCTGGCGCCGTGCTAAGCTCTCACATTAACCTCTCGTCGGTGCTAGTTAACATTCGCGCTGCAGCGGTCGGTCAACAAGTAGGTACTGGTGTTAGGGTTGCCAATTTTTTATATTTAATTATTTATTAAAAAGACATGATTATGGTCAAATAGTGTTGCAAAACAAATTTCCTAATGCAAAAAAATCTACTATAAAAAAGTTTGAGACAGATTTTAAAGGTGGCAGAACTCTATGTTATTTTTCATTCAAATTTTAATTTAACTTTACAATATTATAATCATATTAATTAGTGTAATTGGTTGGCTGTCGACCGTTCTAATTATAAATTCAGTCACAGTCGGGTAAAAAACATGGGTAAAAATCATGCAGCAATTCTTATCTTTAAGACACCGAAAGCAATTTTCTACTAACCAGAGACAAAACGCCGAATATTAAAACACGTCTTATATTAAACTCCGCCACCTGGCAACCCTATATGAAAATTCCCGTATTCGTACCAAGAGCAAAACGGCAAATTGGACTTAAACTGGGACGTGGAAAGCTCTATTTCCTGTGCACGTAAGAAGGCTTTCAAGGAGTGACGCGGATCGTTTTGTATTCGGACGGACGCCACCACGTGTTGCCCTGGGGTTCAAGGCTGTGTCGAAATGGCGGGGGTAGGGGACCATACTGTCGTATACACTTGAGACAATAAATATACAATATTAAGCAAACGCGGCTCAGTCCAGTTTTCGTTTGTAAACGCGTTTAAAACTAATCTCATAATTAGATGGTATTTTTAATAGATAACCTAATACCTATATCTTAAAGGTTTTTTCAAGTATATTAAGTCACTAGATATAAAAAAAAGATATTTTCGCATATTGTATCAAACAAATCAATCTTTTCGGCATCATAATAAAACATTATTTTATCAATAATTTAATGCAAATATTTTTAATTTAATTTTTATTTGAGGTTTTAAGAAAACTACTTATCCTTAAAATACGTATTTTTACTTTGGTCTTTAGATTAATGTATTTTCTGTGCACATTTTCTAAAAATTCAACTTTCTTTCAGTTTTAAACTTTTTAGATATGTAACAATACTTACTTATAAAAATATTTATAAAAATACAAATAGGTGTATCCCAAATTTTTCCACATAACCACGGCCACCACACGGGGGTTGGGTATCGATCCCAGCCTATAGAAAGCGGGGGCGAATTTCCTGTGGAGGGTGTGTTTTGAAAAATTGCCATCCACTGCGCTATACAACCTTTTTGGCCAAAACACGCCAATTTGAACTTTGTACTTTAAAAAATAAGGAAACTATTTACGAATTTTGTGTATTTGCGAGTAAGTACAGAGATTGTGCGATGTCAAAATGGTGTCCTGATATAGGTTTTTGTTTAACAATGTCTCTTTAGTATAGTTTATTTACAGCACCCACCTACAATAAAGTTTAACGTTGAAAAGATCACAGGCAATTAACTAAAATTGTAGGCACCTAATGTTTAAATTTTGTTAAAAACTTTAATATTAATAATTACCTATTACGTATTTTTATCATATATTTCAGCTATTTATGTTAAAGAGTTAATTAAACTATATATTTCATATAGTACATTAATTTTATATAAATAAACAATTAATTACGTTTAAGGACCTTTATAAAATATGATTCTGTAATTTATAGTAATTTAAACAGTATAATTGTATTAGCCAATTATGTATAATTTTAATAATAATATAAGTTCTTATTATCGCGTATAAAAAGTTAAATATTTTTTATATATGAATCAGTGGCTCTTAATATTTTTCCCTGGACTAGCGGCTGTGATGTCTTTCCTATAAGACCAAGCCACTATGTTCGAGAATGTTAAACGGATTCGTCTCAAAATTACATACAGCATAATAACTGTTTTTACTAGGAAATTACCATATTATTATTTCATTCAACAGACCCTCAAAGTCCGAGGCCTAACGATTGAGAAGCACTGTGTAAAAAAACCAGAATTAAATTAATATCGTATTCATATTCGCCGAGGTCGGTAGCAAAATAAATTGTAATAAAACGAAAGGAAAACATGAATCCCCAACAATAAGATTCATAACGAAATTTAAAAGTTGGATAAATGTGCGAATAGTAATTAACGTCGGAGTTTTATTAAAAAGCTAATGAAATTACCAGCTAAAACTGTTGTCGTAACAACTTGTTGGCGAAATAACAGAATTATGGCGAATCCCATTTGGTGAGGAGGAAAAGTTGTCCTACTATTAGCGTAAAAAGAGTAGCGTGCGATCATGTGATGTAATGCTTGTATGTAAATGTACTCTTGCCTAATGCTTTTTAATGACAGCGCTTTTTTAATGTTCCACTGCTATGCATTGGTTATTCTCTAGCATTCTTCTCCAAAGCGAATTAAGGAAGTTCAAAGGCCAATCCATATCATATGCTTACAAATGAATAATGGTACAACTAGCACTGATGGGTTAATGTGTTTTATTGAACATATTTATATTATATTATTTATTTATATAATCATTACATCATAAAATTTATTTAGCAGTCAGGGGTAATCTACCTACGTACCTATCTATATTCAGATCTCACAAGATGTAGCACAACTTTGTAGAAAACTTACGATCCACATCAGCAGCGGGGCTGCTTTGAGTCGCAACTTCAACATAAATATCTAAAAAAAATCGCTTATCGCTTATAGCTAGAGATACGACAAGCACCGTCGTCTAACTATAAGGGTAGCGTACGGAGCACAATTTATAAAAGGCGAATGACGGAAGGCGGGAGGGCCTGTCATCGCTGTCACAGGATATCTATGGACAGTGGGAAAAAGGAACGTCATAATATTTCACTGTAATAGTAAGTAGGTATTGCGGAACCGTTTTACGTAATTGGTTGCGATTGGGATGGGGCGGTTTTATTGTTATTTATGGGAAAGGTATTAACTACCGATTTTAGTGTGGAGTTGTCTAACTTTGTACGTTTTCAAAATTTCCGAGAAGCTGGTATAATAATGATAACAATGCTTAAACTGGCATGAAATTCAAATACAACAAAGTATTGTTCTAAAAGTACGCGATACAAAGTAAATCATTACAATAAAATTATTTATTTATATCTAATATCATATCATATTCATTAATTTCTATTTAAATTCAACACGTGATATATAGAAAATATAGGCTTATTCTACTGATGTAGGTATTAAACTTTTAATTTGTTAGAAATTTGTAGGATATTTGTATTTGTATTTATAGGAAATTTGTATAGATGGACAAACGCTGGCCTATCAAAAAAAAATATAGAAATTTATTTATAACGATACATTTCTCTTAAAATTCTAGATAAAACAAAAAACAATAGGTAAGTAGCACATATTTGTACTTAAGTTGATCGCTAATTACACGAAAGATACCTATATGTGGAAAAGGAGAAACTTGTATGTTTGTACCTACATGTTGTATTAGGGATAATCTTACGTTTCTTATTAGCAACACCCAAACTTTTAGGACCCTTTTTACTTTGGCGGGTAGCGAGGGTTCGGATAAAATATTGTCCGCATTTGGCCATTTCGTTATAGGCCGAAGCAATAATATTATGACATATTACCTCCTTGGCAACTACTTTGAACTTTTACCCGTATTTTCGTATTTCCCTATCAATATCCAAAGCAAGCTCAACTTTGGACCGGCAAAGGCTAGGATCAAAGGAAATGAGCGGATCATTTAACCCATGAAATTCTATATGTTGAGATTTATTGGAGAAATATAAATAGTAAATAGCTACATAGATATAAAGTAAGTATGCTTCTATAGGTAGGTAAATACGTAAGGTTCATGCTAAAGTGTAGGAATGGGTGTTTTTGTCGAGTCTCGGAAATGTGGTAATAACAGTTCTAAGAATAAATAACGAGCTACAGTAGAAAATATACCTTAACGGAAAAATATATGCAGATACCAACCAAAAAATATATAAGGTACGGTTGGTACCTTATTACATTTTATACATTACTTACTTATTATTACAGAGATTACAAACTGCCTTAAACATGTTGCGTTTAAAAAAAAAAAGAATATTAAATGAAACTGGTAAAAAAACAGAAATAACATTAATAATTACTTACTATTTACGTATCTAAATGCCTAGTCGTGGCACTGTCTATTAACAAAGAGAGTTTTTCTCGCCGTTGTGTGAAAATCTCTACAACATTTGGCCACAAGATCCGCCTTAAGGGTCTTCCCATACATATCCACACGAAATAGGTTTACATTAGACAAACCTTTGTCTAACCATAATTACATATATAGATTGAGATCAAACTGGGGTCTTTAAAATAAATTCACAGAGAAAACTTATTAAAACCCTATAATCATACTTAAGGATAAGTTAACCAATTATCATATTGTTATCAGTCCTTGACGAACCCGCTAGTAAAATTTTTTAAAATCATTTTTTACACTTATAGCCCACACACTAGGATGTTCTCTTGTGTCGTGGGTACCAAACAACACACAAACACCCAGACCCAGAATAAAAATCTAAATTCATTATAAAGATATCTAGTCGCTCCAGCTTCGCCGGGGGTCGACAAAGTGATAGATATAAAGATTCATCGCGATTCCCCATCGATATATCTGTGTAGCCCCCAAAACGCGGGAACGCTGGGCGCCATATTGCCGCCGCCATGACTGTCGGCAGCGGAAGTGACGCGCACGTGAGCGCTTCCGGAGGCGCGTTCCGTTTCACTTGAACGTCACAATATTGCGACCATGCTTCAATTGGTTGCAACTTCTGTTCTGTACAATGGAATGTATCTGCTTTGTCATTGTTGTTAGGTTTTTAATTTCAATGGGTCGTAGAGTAGAGTAGTCGTACGTCAGTTCATCTTGATGATATCTAGATAAGTCTTATAATTAAACCAGTATTAGCTCCAATGGTAGTCCCATGATTAATACCTATAGTGGTATTATCACTTATTCATGTATGTTTTTAAAAGAAAAAAGTAAAGTAACTTAGATTTGAGTTCTAAGACTGGGTATTTCGGAACACGTCTTTGTATGTGTCCATTACACGCACGTCATTGAATTTTTGGACTCTCGGTGTAGAGCGTCCAAAGTCAGTAGGTACGCGTAGGTATTTATTATTCGTTACATCGTTTATTTTCATTGTCGTAATTCTCAAAACTTACTATGAAACCAACAAATTTGTTACGTGTGTCTAATATACAATAAATCTAGGTACTATCTACCCAATTATAAACTACTTACCCAATTATAACCATGTCTAACTTGTTAATGAAACTGTCGGTACGAGTAGACAACTTTATATTGCGTGTTTTAGTCACCAAACCATCCCCCAGAGGATTATTTAATGTTTTAATTACATAACAACTAAATGAACATTAACCTTAAAGTTAATTACTGGTATAGATGGTATTGAAAATATAGCTGGTTAAGTTTCAATTAGTGGATACAGTGCCATCTATGATCACAAAAAAAAAAAGTTTTAAGGGTAAAAATACTGTGTTGCCAATTTTAATTGCAAGTTTCACAATAATTTAAAATAGGTAAACAAACATTTATTACAAATTAAATACATACATAAATAGATTAACGTAATAGGGTAGAGCGCTCTACAATTTTCTTTAAAAAAATTAAATAATAAGTTTAGGACCCTTGTTACTGCGATTGCGAGACCTTGACTCAAGCTGAAGGTACCAAATCTCGCATGACGTGAACCAAATGTGTAACTTTAACATGACTATCGTATGCAAACTTTTATGATAATCATAACTATGTACTACTATGCTATGTATCACCATCATTACTTAATACTTAACACGTTTCCTGTATTAATCATTAGCTAATCCCCAACAGGTATGGTTCTCGAACCGTCGCGCGAAGTGGCGTCGCGAGGAGAAGCTACGCAGCCAGCGTCGGGACGCGCCGGCGTCGCCGCCCGCGCCGCCGCCGCGGCTGCCGCTCAACGGAGGCTTCAACTCAATGTACAGTCCCATACCGCAGCCTATTGCTACCATGAGCGATACGTATAGGTGAGTCGATTTTTTTTATGATCGAAATAAGTAAATAAATAACGCGTCACACTCATAGCCCCAGTAGGATTTTCTCCTGTGTCGTGGGTGCCATGGACAACACACTAGACAAGGACACACACCCAGACCAAGAACGGAAATTTAAACTCAT
>DWMA01000293.1:0-12332 GCA_018252035.1 Urbanus sp. 3 SS-2014
GTTTTGACCTCACAATCTGCCGGTGTATTATGGTATTGGCGCAGGGTCCAATGCTCCTGTCATTCATCGTAACGTGTTCGCTCATTAAAATTCGGAAATGACGAACAGTTTTTCGACTCCAATTGTTCTAGGCTCGGTCAAGTGAGACTTTATGGGGTAAGTTCGTATGTTCGCTCATTAGACGTTCTACTAGAACTTTTAATTCGCTTCCGTAACAGTACGTGACGTCAATTAGTTGAATATCAACTGTGTTTGTCCACTAGACGCTTGCCTATCTCTATAGCTCAAGTCTCGCTACGTAAACGATTACGTAGCGTACGTTCATTCACACGTACACGCGTACCGTCTTATACGTGTATACAGGAATGTGTGCGTGTCATTCAAGACCGGTGAGACGACCTCCTTACGTCAGTTCCGGTGACGTCACACGTCTTGTAAGTGGGCGTGTGGACACACCCTAATATACATTTTTATGCTTTGACAGGTCGCGGTAAAACGTCGCAGTGTCTGATGAGATATCAGTGAAGGGTTGTTCAGCTCAATAACATATAATTTGGCAGCGTTTAACTTAGCATTACAAAAGTTTGTATTCAAGGCGTTCGTAACAAATTGGAGTACAAATACCTAATTGCTATATCGAGTTACTGTCTTCAAATGTGACAATTTAAATCGTTTTTGAGTTGACTTCCGGCGTTATGGCTTTCTGCGAAAAAACGTGTCTAGTTAATTCATATCAGCAGGGGACCGAGGATGCGGGATACTGGTAATTTGGGCCAAGTAGACCAATTCTACTTCTATTGTGGTTAAGGGGTCCTAAGAATGGTTCCTTCAATCGCCCGCATGTCACTGCAAATAAATATTAATGGCGACCGTGAAGTGCCTTTGTGACTTGAATCGTTTCTTCCGGATGTGTGGATGTTTTAAGATGTGGCGAAGGAATGCTAATGTAATGCGACGAATATTAGTTCCACATTAGTTACTTGTATAAGAAGTAAATATTATATAGGAATTGAATCAGTTGATTAATATTATTTTTAAGCGATGGCTTAACTTAAATACATAAAAATCATATTGAGTTAACATTGGTAAAATATAACACAAAGTATTTTATCTGTTTGTGTGTTGGGAGTGGACTCGAATACAAGACATATTGAGAAATATACCTAGTATAAAAATACTATAAAGCACTTAAATAAATTCACCATAAATAAGGCGTTCTATAACCAAACATAAAGATTCGGAAGTCAAAAGTTAAATCGATAAGAATTGTCACATCTGCACAAAATCTATAGATTTTTTTGTTGACAACTTGCACAAGTATTATCCACGATTCGGGTAATTTGGCACGTAAAGGCTTTTCTAAGATCTTTTACGTTTTTGAAAAAAAAATAACAATGGGTTTACGACTCAGAATGAGATCTATATTTAGAGACTTTCACTTATTATTTCAGAATGAAGTCTATATTTGAGGACTTTCACTTATGATTTAAAATGAAGAATTACAATTAATAGGACCGAATTAACTTAACCAAAAAGAGATACTTAATCTCTTTTTGCATGAGTTAATTAACCAATGAATAAGTATCTCTACTTAACATTCTACTTATAAACCTATTTCTAGTTGAAAGTAGTTTTTACATTTAGTTAAAACCATTGTTTGCTACTTAAACTTAATGAAAAATGGTTTAAATTTACAACATCATACAAAATTTTAAAGCTCGCTGTTTCTTATTACAATAATCCCTACACTCCACTATAAAGTAACCAATAACAATGTTCAGTACAAATCCGACACAATAAGTAACAAACAGATGCTCATATTTACGTATTAATAAATCAGCAACAAACCAAATTAGGTACTTACTTCCGTTCTTGAAGGGCCAGCAACTGCCCACTTTAGCGCCCGCGACACCTGGAGGCCCTTTGTAAAGCCCTTTTGAGGTTTAAGCGGTCGTAATTACCGATAATGTTAACACGCCACGATTTATTACTTTTGAGCTTCCTTTTGAAGGGCACCCATGGTTTTTTTTTATGCCAAAACCTCAGCGAAAGGACTTCTGACTAATCGTTCTAAAATCTACTGAAAAGTACTGAAACTACCGATGCTAAAACCAAGAAATTCGGACAATAGGTTCACAATAATGTAAAGCGACTAAAAAAACATTTTTTTATATTTTACCCCTAAAGGCATTAAATAAAGATTGAATATCTGAATACATATATGGTATTGTTCTGTATTAAAAACAAATTATTATATTTGTATTTTTATTATCAAAAAATTACTAAAATGACCAATTAATTACCTACTACCAAATCCTGAAAATCCGTACAATCCTATCCCATCCCTTTAAGACCATTAATAATTTTCTCATATTCATTGTTTTCTACACAAACCACACTCACCTTACAACAAGTATTGTCATACTTAAAAAACTAGTCAAATCCTCATACGGGTCGTAGATTACACAGATCGGAAGCTAGTGAAAAAAATCAAAAAGCATAGATCTATGCGCACGCGCACACACCGGGTGGTCGGACGCACGTGGCGGCCCGTATAGATCGTATCGATACGTCTTATCGATATTGTTTATTAGGATTGTCGATGATTTTTTATCGACTGTAAAGAAGGTGTTTTTGACACGTGTGGTTTCATTTTCTTTGTTTGTGTGATAGAACTAAAAGTTATTGTAGTTCATAGAGACACTACTTAGTTGTCTTATCTCCAAAATAATATAGAGGAACTCTTTGACGTACGATGACATTATTTCACGAAAGTACCTAAAATCTTAAAAAAATGTATTAAATGAATTCATTTTCAATGAATAACTACTCATATTAAAAAAAATAAGACTTATTACCAGAGAACCGCTTGTTACATAACAAATGTCCTTATAGGTATCAAATTTTTATATTGTTTTTATACTTTAACTGTTCGGTGTACAAAACCTGGTAAAACAAATTTATTATATTTTGATTAAATTAATTAATTTAATTTCAGATCAATCGGAGAGCCACGGGCAAATTTTCACCGGATAAGTGTCTAAAATCATATTAATGGTAAGTCATTCATAACATATTATGTACAATAACAACGCAACTTTCCGAAAACGTACCTACGTCATAGCATTACGTGTACTTAATAATAGTTATATACTCAAATATTATTTGAAAATTTAAGTACATAATTATGTGTACAAAACATATTATGACAATAAACATAACGTTATTTCCATATTAAAAATAAACATATAAAATGTGTATATATTTTATAATATTGAGTTTAGATTAGTAAGAGAGCATTTACAATTTTTACTCAGTAGAAATGAACACATTGTACTTTGCAAATACTAGTCCATAGCATAAGTAGGGCATTCAGACGTCTGTTCCAACACAATACTACAGAAATATTGCCATAATAATACCCGTACACTTGTTTCTAAGCTCACTCAATCATCGCTACTTTTCTTTTTTAAAACAAAAGAACAAATATCAAAAATACACCACATTTTACATCGCGGATAGAAAACGGCTATTATCAGCCCACTGTTGGACAAAGGGTTTCTTTATGAGAGATTTTGCAGAATGACTAGCGAATGATTCGCGGATTCCGTATTTTTTTGTGAAAATGAAGTTTTTAACGAGCATGCGTGCTTGGGTTCGAGCCTATTGGCAGGTTTGTGGCACTAGCTACGGAGTGGCATCCAATCACTGTTTTCTGTCTTTCAGTTGTGCGTAAAAGAAATTAAGCCTGATTATTACATAATGTTGTTAAATAGTTTTCTTCTATAATGTGTCCTAGCGTTTTTATGCCTACCGTAACAAAATATTGTATAGAAAATTATGGTTATGTCTACCATCAGTTTGATGTCTGTGGATCTAAATAATTATGTATATCCTTAATCTGTAACAGATCAAATAATAATTGAGTTTCCGTCATAATATATTCGCCATTAATGTTGAATACAATAATAATAATAAATAATATAGATATTATTATACATTTGTATGTATTTCAATTCTTATTAGAATTACTTGCTTGATTGGTTAATTTTGTACAATAAAAAATCTATTATTTAGTCATTATCTACACAATTTACAGTACAAAATTTTATTCCGATAAAGAAATAATTCTGTGGATGTAAAATAAAATATGACATAGAATGCATTTACCAGTAAAACTGTTTTGCTGCTGAAATATACAGCCCAAATCTGGATAGTTACATTAGTATTGTGTCATAGTAGAGTCAAAATGTCAAAAGGATGGTTTATGAAGCCATTTGTTTGTCTACCAAATTATAATTGAACCACACACGCACAACGTATGCCTTCGTAGCGTGTAGTTTTACAAAATTTGATCATCATTTCACCAGTTTTGCATACAGCCTACGGGTTTTACTAAACATATATCTATAGTACCGGGTCATACCGGTTTTCGCTAGTCCGGAATAAAACCGTTCGAATTTCGTATACACCCGTATTTTGTCTGTGGGTGGACAGGGGTGGACAGGACATGAATTTTCAAATAATCAGACATACGTGCGTCTATGTAATAAAAGAGCGCTGGTTTTGTGCGACGTTTTTTGTGATTCTCATAGAATTGTTCTTGATTGTGTGCACCTTTTTTCGTCAATACATCGGCCGCACGGATTAATTTGTTAAGGCTGTTTTGATTTGGGTTTTGATTTTGTTTTTCTTTTTTAATGCAGAAATTATTACATTAATTTTAAACATATGATTTTTAGACGAAATGAAAAGTAAGCAGCGTGCATCACACGCGCTTGATAGGAATATTTATTAAATTTTCTATATAGATTATTTCATTATATTGCAAGATATTGAAACGAAAATGGTTGGCTGGAGAAGTACCGTCGCCATGGAGAAGTACCCAAATGGGTGAACCTAGAAATAGAAATGTAGTGTGAAATAGATCTTGTTTCCTTGGAAGGTGTGGTGGCCGGCTCACTTACAAAGAAGTGACCATCTTGGTCGGCAAATACATAATTTATTTCAGATAGAATGTACTATATTAGATTAATTACAGATGTGGTGTGATGTAGTTTAAAGGTGGTAGAACTCTATGTAGTTCGACTTCGACGACACTACCGCCACACATATTTCTGCCTTATAACAGCAGTGTTAAGCATTGATATGTTCTGGCCTGAAGGGTAAGGTAAGGGAGACATACTTATCCGAGGCGTTCCAGATCAGTCCTCAGCGGTAGCAACGCATCTGTGGCCATTCTCAATAGAGCTTAAATAGATACGTTGCTGCCTGATGACTGGCTTGAAAAACCTTTTTCTACCTTAATTTAAAAAAAACATAGCACGCATATGTCCAGTTTACACATAATGGATATACGTATAGCCCGGTTTTTGAGCTAGGCCTCGCACGGGGCAGTGAATATTTGATCAGAGGAATTCCGTGGTGAGGCGCGATCGCACTGTTGACTTAGCGTAGTGCAATGTAATAGCGTTGTACGGTAAAACTCCCAGGCCCGCCATTTGTCAAATTGTATATGCAACATAAACCACGTGATGGAAACGCGTGTGGAATGGAGTTGAATTGTCTTCTGGCTACAGATTTGTGGGCACGAGTTATGGCTAAATACATAATCATAGATTTTTTTTTAAATTTTGATTTGTCAAAAAAGGTATTTTGTCAAAAAATGTGATTTCTACACGGACTTCGTTGGCTGACACGGATTTTTACTGACCTTAAATATTTTATTTTTATACATACTCACAAGACTAATTATTACTGGTTTCAGCAGGGACACTCCCGTGCACCTATATAGGTACTTTTTTCATTTTCAATATTTTTTTTCATTTGTACATAAACTCATCCAAAGTAATTCAATATGGAGTAAAAATGGTAGTTGTTTTGAAATAACGGAATTTCATTCCAATTTTATTTATCTTTAATTTAAATCGACATCACTAAAGCAAATTTTACAATGCCGTTCGTCACTGAAATTGATGTCATAGACTCATCTATACATTTCCACTTGGCTGAATAGAAAATGTACAGCAAAAAGCAAACAAAAAGGCGCAATTTCATTTGTAATTCCAAATTCAAATTCGAGTAGCCGGTTAACGCTAGAACGTAGCCGATAAAGCGCACATTAATCAGGAACAACGCAGTTTTGAATATCGAACGCCAGGAGCGAATCGCGTTTCCATTGGACACATTTGTTTGATTACGAATACTAGTTACATGGTTTTGTCTACGTTAAGGATCCATCAATTTGTATGATTGAAAATTTTCCAGATGGATTTGAGGGTAAACTTTTTTGTGGTTCCACCACCTCTAGATTGACATAGTTATTTATGTCTTGTTTTGTAACAACAGTATCAGGCGGTACTATATTTTGGGAGAGTCTCTTATACGAGACATTCCAACTTAGTCCATACTTATAGCAAAGTATTTGAGACCCACCAGGATAGTACAGCTCTGATCCTACATAGGCTTGATTAGATATGACCATGGCTACATGGCTGATATGGCTACAGTGGCATCTTACCATCATCTCACTCACACCTGAAGCTCCTTTAAAATATCGGACATCGGTAGTTTCTATACATTTTTGACGCTATTATAAAGACCTTATTTTGGACGTTAATTCTTTGTGATATTTTTCTACACCGTTAAAATAATTATTAAAATTGTTTTCTAAATTTCCGACTATTCCGGCTTTTGTTTTAGAATTCCATTTACTAAAAGACAAAATTTTAAATTAAGAATTTAAAGCAAGAACGCATTCGTTTTGTTCGAAATTCAAATTCTAAAATAGCTGGTAAAATCCAACATTTATCAGGAGCACGCAGTTTTGAACATCGAACGCCAGAAGCGATGCTATCGCGTATCAATACAAAGCCGTTACGTGAATTCGAGGCGCGTGGGGTCATGTAACTCGAGGAAGAAAATGTTTTATTTTTTTTAGTTTTTTTTTCTTATTATTTAATTACTTAATAAAAGTATAAATAATTGTGGTCAAGCTGTATTAAGATCTTTAACTGTAGTCTCTTGTTTATATCTCTACCCAAAATTAAAACATATCTTATAATATAGTCTGTCACAATAGTCCTAATTAAAAATATCTCTGTACGTACCTCTGTACTCTGTATATGTGTACTCTAAATCGATTTCGATGTGAGTTCCTCGCAAATAAAGCGAAAGCAAATCTTACTTATTTTGTCTAGGGTGATGAAGGCCTTACAGTTTGATAGTTACATTTTTTAAATCTACTTATAGATCCGAAAGATCACGGACTTAATTCATTTTTATAATGACACCTAATCATAAGGCAAATCATAAGGCAAAGTCACCGTCTATGGACATTCGCACCACAAGAGCAGTCCCCAATGCGAAGAAAGATGGTGAAGGGCTTTATACCATAGCGTTTGAGGAATAGGTACCAATATTCTACGTGAGATCGCTAATTTTATGGCCATACTTAACCCGCGATAAGACTGACGTGTTATGAGGTTCTGATCAGCGCTTAAGCGGCAACGCCCACTGTCTGATAGTATTTGGTGTTGTAACTGCTCGTTTGATTATGTTTTTAGATAATTCCATACATGTTTACTTGTTAATGTCAGTAGCTTAAGATCCAGGTTGTTGCATTTTAGGTCACCAAAGAGTAAATATGACATATCTATGTATTTTTCTCTTATCGGGTGAATGTATTTTTTCCTTATAAAGAAATCAAACTACAGTTTTTATTACGCACTATAGGCTAATTGTATTTCTGTAAGGCTCTAGCGTCCACTGTATACCTACAGTTTTTTTTATTGACGAACTTTGACATTTTTGAGAAAACAATAGTCTATGTAAAAACCTTGTCAAGTCAATTATGTTCAAATGAAATTTCTATCAAAATTGGTTCAGCCACTTCTTTGTTAGTAATAGTATTGTAGTGTATACCTCCCTATACATCTGAGTTACATGGACTCACTAGTGAGATAAAACAAACAAAGAGATAAAAGACAAAAAAAAACAGTTTTTGCACGTTTATTTATATATAGGTAGTCAACGCTTCCGCATAAACAAACTAATCAATATTAGTTATACGTACTCATTCAGACGATATAATTCCGTTAATAAAAATACAGAGAGAGCTCAAAGGGGTGGCTCGGGGTGCGATGGGCTTCGGAAAATTCACCCGGTGAATGGGAAAGCGGCGATAGACAAACAGCCGACTGACCCCGCGGTCCCCCATCCCACCTAACGTACATTTTGAAATAATGCCCCCAAGTTGCGTTACGGGAGGCGTCCGTTTTTAACCGACGCAAAAAGAGGCTTAATGGCTAGTTACGGGTTTTTTTTCCTATCTGTTAGGTTTTTTTATTTATGGTTTTTTTGTTTATATTGTTTTTAAGCTTGGACGTAAAGTAATGAGCCTAGACGAGCTTATGCAATATGCTATTAAAAGGAAACTGATAGAGGGTGTACTAAATCGATTTACTTATACGAAAACACAGAAGTACCTATCCTAAAATATTTACATAAAATTTTCTAATTTAGACTTCAGGTTAAATTCAGGGTTTGTTACTATTCAAAAATATAACGTTTCGTGTAGTAAATGATATAGGTATGTTGCTACACTCTTTACTTCAGCAGCATCCAGCAGCATTCAATAAAGGAACAGCTATGACGGCGGTATCATTGTTGAAACCAAAGTAGTACCTACTATGGTTTTGAGGTTTGAGGTAGTAGTACTGTACTATCTCAAAACCTTAGCTTCAAATCTAACTCTGCAACATAATTACGAATGCGAAACAATACCTACTTAATCATAGCTTTAAGCACTAACTTAAATAAATAGTTTTCTCACTAATAATATACCTAGCTATTAGTATGTACGTTAAGCTTACATTCAATATACCTATCTTCATGCTCTCGAGAGCCTAAGAGAGCTTAAGAAAGCGCAATCATGATCATTAAAAACGTTTTAAAGTAATTCTCTAGATTTCTCTATTCAAGCGAAATGTAAAATAAGTCGGAACGCACTATTTCTTGGATAACACTTGACCGATTTCTTTGAAGCTCCACTACTTTAATATCTATAAAACAAAGATGATTTAAACTTTAATAGCAAAGAACGTGGAAGAATGAAATGCAGTTTATCTGATCTTAAGGCTTTAAAGAGGATACCTACCTTTATGCATTTTAAAATATAGAAACAGAAGCTCTGTCTAAAAATCTACTTCAATACCTACGTCGCTTTTTAACGGCCTGACTACGAATCTTATTAACCGTATACCTAAGTCCTAGGTTCGATTTCCGGTTAAACACATTGATGGTTATTTTAACGGCAAGTCATAGCTAATTGAATGAGAAATTATAGCTAATTTGGGACTGTGTATTTATGCCTTTTTTTGGAAGTGATCTATTATTTTGTGTTTTTAAGATATGACTGTAAAACGTTTGTTATTTGCTGTATCGATAGGAATTGTACACTAGTCAGACGCCTACTAAGTTCAATTAAATGAAATGGACAATCGCCATTTATACAATCCATACCAAAAGCAATACTTTAATACGTAAAGAGTTGAAACACTGAAGTCATAACCATTATGGACAGAACGTCAGTTGCAACAGCGAATGAATGCGTCAATAGTTCGAACGAGTGCGCAAATGTGAACCGTAATAACAACAAACAACATACAAATCTGACAGAAGCTGGATTGGTCCTGTGCACAATCTTAGCGAAGTTAGCCCACGCACTGAGGTTGTAAATCTCCACTGGAATGGCTGGCCATCTCCACCCCCATTGGATGCAAAAGTGTGCGCTATAAATTTTATACAAACGCCAGTGTACGGTAAAACTGTACTGGGCATTCAGTGCATGTGTGTGCGAAAATTCGTCCGGCAAAGGACAGTGCAGTTTGCTTTATACGTACGTATCGTGAGATGTTGCGCTAATCTAAATAAATTGACGCCGACGTATCAGTTTAATTGGTTCTTGATTAATGGAAACAGACAATCGTTTGGTTAGGAATGTCTAGGATTAACTTAAATAAATTATCAATGACTTTACCCTTTGAGATCAATTGCGATACCAATGCAATTCAATAGTGCTAAGTAATTGACTTCTTGTTGCATTTGAGTTAATGAAGTAGATAGTTAGGGAGTTTCTGATATAGGGTTTGAGGAAAAACTGAATATGGATGGAAACTGTTGATGGTGCCTACTAATAAGCTCAAAAAGCACGTACATTAAGAGTCCATCATTTGAAACGTGCCGAATTGCAGTCACATCGGCTATTCGTATTTGACGAATAATTTCGACGCTAGCCGTCGAAACTGGAACCAATTAAAAGGGCAACTGAGCTATCAATTTTTGAGTACCTAAGCCAGTATTACACCTGTTTACCTTACTCGACTAAGCTTTCGGCGAGACCGTTTTGGAACGACCCCAGTGATTCCAAAAAGCCCGTCGGCTCGCACGATTCCCTTTTTCACTTTTTTTCTTAGTAACGAAGTAAGCGGCGCCCTTTTATGTAGCTTTCCATTCGGTCGGTTCAGAGCGCTGAAAGAAGTGTTAACCGGGCCGTGATCGGCGTCAGTCAGGTGTGGTTAACTCGCAGAGAACGATGGACTCACGGAGCCACTTAGTCTGCTTCTGTCACTAATAATACATCTCGTTTTATTTTTAAACAGCCTACCTGCCGTTCCGGACGCCGTCCGGCCTACACGCTACGCATCCACACGATACAAAAACTGAAAAAGGTAGCCATTTTCGGTACGAAGGTAACATTCGAAAACATCCGAGGGCTAGATGTCGCATAAAACGCACACAGATATCTCTTATTAAGGACGTATCGGTTACGCACTTATATTTACCCGTGAACGTAGCTAAAGCGGAGAGCTGTGCACAAAAACGCATCTTCCCCCTTCCCACCCCCAGCGACCGACGGGCGAACGAATACATTCGACTAGCCCATTTGCAATATCGCATTGTGTGAGTGACTGTCTATACGAATCGCGGCTGTGTGGGTGGCACACAAACGCAAGTTTGCTTAGCCTGTGCGTAGTTTTACCGTATGTACGTAAGTGTACCGTGTACGCGGTATTGGTTTTCTGTAGTACTGGGCTTTAACAAATTTCAAATTCACAAAATCGTGATTGGTCGGTATTTTGTTTGAATAAGCGGACGCACCGGTGGCGGACGGCTTAAAATTTCGCTAGATAATTCGTTTAGGTGTAAAATGATGAGTTTTATCCAATTTTGTTACCGTGACTGCGTGATTGCGACGCGCTGGTTCAATGCACTTTGTTCAGACGTGGTATACTAACGCTATTCTTGAACGTTATCAACTAATGATTTCTCTGGACAGGATTGTCCTCTTGAGATGAGATTAAATTTAGGCGATAGTCCACCATATGCGCTGAGAGCAGATTGGTAGACATCGACTATGAAAACTTTTATTGAAAAAAATCTCATACCTTCATCAATGTATCTTTTTAACGTTTCCCATCTTCATAGCAAAGAGCAAATTAATTTGTAATGCGCACATTTTGACCGCACCTGGGTTTGAATCCTAGACCTCCAGTATAACCATCCAAAATTCGTACCACTGAACTGACACACTAAATTCTTTATAAAGCGTGTATCAATCTATGAAGCGTAACACCAATGTAAACAGTTCATCGTTAGAAATGACGACATTCGTAAATGAAGCAATTAACCCGAACTTTGACGACCGGAAGACAGACGCTCTAATGGCCACCTAAGAGCCCAAATATCAATTTCTTGGACCCGCTCGTGCGTGCCACTAATTTAAAAAAAATCCGGAAGTACGCAACAAAAACTCGGAACCAATCAACTACGAAAAACGAATTGAAACTTGTATTCCTAGCATGACGCGGTTCGAAACTTTAGAATAGAACTTGGCTTCCTTAAGACGCATTGTTTAATTGGAATGGGCACAGAAACTGATAGGGTTTGAACCCAACAAGAGAATATAGACCCTAAAACACACAGATAGAAGCCAAATAGAAATCCGAAATAGTTGTAAGAAAATAGCAAAGTCATTTCACACATGGAGCAACGTTCAAAGCATATGGTGTTAAGAAAATTAGAATAGCAATTTTAATTAATCGATCGGGTATCCAATTGAAATGGTTAGAGAATAAGAATTTGAATTAAACACTTGTGTTTGACCCGTAATTAATTAATATAATATTTTATATTTAGGTACGTTTTTTATATAATCGAAGTAGCAAACGAGCATGCAGTCCACCTGATGGTAAGTGGCCACTGCCGCCCAAGGACTTGAGGATGACTTGAGGTTGACCACAGATTCGTTGCTACCGCCTCGGACTAAACTG